>JAZAYU010000836.1:0-117949 GCA_038501625.1 Corbicula japonica
AATAATAAGGACAATGGCTAATGTTAACTGTCATTTGCATATTTTATATATTTTGCATTGATTTTTAAATATTTCAGGATGAAATCGGCCAGGCCAGACATGGTTTTCGTTTGCAGGTCTGCAACTAACCCTGAAATGGAACAGTATCTTGAGAAAAGTGCCAAATCTGAACACCTGCTTCCTGACAGGCTGCCTATTCTGGGCTTGATCCTCAAAGGATGTGGTATCAGTATGAAGAAGTAGACCTATTGTGTGTGAATAGTGGTTAAAAAAGTGAATGTCCTCAGCCAACTCTACCAAAAGTTATGGTCAATGAGTGTCTACCTACTTGAGTTAAATGTACGTTACTAAATAAAGACCCTTTACAAGTACTTAGTGTATTAAAAGCAGTAAAAGAATATCTGGACACCATCTGAATTAATAATTTACCTCGGCTGTCTAAGACAGTTCTCCCACTATGTCTTTGTGATGCCAGTTCGGTATTGTAGTCACCCATTACTATAACCGTACCTTGATCAATAAAAGTGCATATTACGTGACATGTAACTTCCGGGACTGGTCATTATTTGAATACCTAGAAGTTTGTCACTGTTAATATCTATAGGAGAAACAATAGAGTTTCTTTTTCCATAGGAAGGCTGTACCTACTTTGCCGACTTTTCTAAAACTAGAAATATCAAGGTCACTGTCAGACATGGAATATGACATGTACTCTGAGTTTATACTGTCTAAAAAATGGAGATCTTTTCTACGGAGCCAATGCTCGGAAATTCCACATATGTCTATTTTGTTCCTTGAAAGGCAGTCACACAGATAACTCGCACTAGACATAATGCCTGTCGCATTCCATGTGCATATATTTAAAGTTGATATTAAAAGGGGCATAATCATTATAAAAGGTATTAGTGTGTTGGGGGTTATTATTAACATATTGAATTCTTATCAAAAACTTGCATGAATACAAAGTCACTCTACATCATCACAGAGAACTGAGAATCTGTTACTGGTTGAATGATCATGATCACGATCTATTGTTACGTTGTGCCGGCTCCAAGAATTTTTCTGTTGACGGTGCTTGGGTGGCTGTTATTGACCTCTCTGATGATCGTTGCGAATAGTGTCTGTGTCGTGAAGATGTTGGCGGGCGTTTCGTGATAACCATGGGCGGCAAATAATACCCCGTGGCCAGAAAGAAGAATCCTCTGTCAGATTATCAGCAGTCCCATCGTCTTCGACATTGACTCTTACAACAGTTGTTTTACGTTTATCGTTTCTGAAAATTGATACTTTTGTCACTGTGAGTCCTTTGCTTCGAACGTGTCGCGCGATTTTGTCCTCTTAGATCGACGGCTTAAACCCCCATACGTAATATCGCTTTGTACGACGCCGAATGTGTTCGTAGAAGTCATCATAGTTTGAATCACAATCTCTCGTATTTTCCAAGTTATCATGCATTGAATAAGAATGATTCGCCAGTTGTGATAATTGACGTGAGTCACTATGCATCTTCGAATGGAAACTACGCGTCGACTTGCCATTATTCACAGCAGCGGAATAGGACGATTTAGTCATCTGTTCTTTATCATGTGAGGTCATGTCTTTTTCTCTGTTTATTTCTGCAAAGGAGACCCGTGTATTGCGATGTCTTTGAGTTCTTTGCGTAACAATTGCAGGAATTGGAATTCCACCATATGTGTTATTAGACTCGGTTTCAACACTGTCTGTAATGCAAGTGTTGGTGTTGAGTTCTGTAAAGTTGGTTTTAGTATTTTCCTCCGATTCCTTCCGATATACCATAGAAGAGCGCATGTGCTCTAGCGCAAACGAAGTACTTATCATTTGTTCTTGGATTTTATTACGTTTTTGTTGTTTTCATTGACGTCACGTTTGCAAGACATAACGCGAGTCGTGAGCGCGTCCGTAGCTTCTTTGCACGATGCTTTTATGGTATCAAAGCTCTTTTTCATATCGGTATATTTTGACTCAACGTCTTTTTTTAGTTCAGATAGTGATTCCGTAATGGATTTCATATCTCCACTTATTAGATTCTGTGTGGCTGCCTGCCTTTGTTTCATTAGCAGAACATCCGCTTGGAGAGCTTCAATAGTAGCTTTCAGTAAGCTGATCTCAGCTTTACACTGACAGTTATCTTGTTTTGCGACAATAGCTGGAGATTTTGTGGTAGAGCTGTTTCTGCCTTTCTTTGAGGTACTGATGATGTCTTTAACATCAGAGAAGTCTCCCCCGTCAATAACTGATAACAGACTGTATATGCCATTTGCTAACTTAACACATGCCGTTTCACCATTACGGGTATGAACGCGTCGTTTTAACTCACTATTGGTGTCAAACGGGAAATCTTCAGATTCTCTCAGAATGTTAAACAATGTCTGTCGCAACTGTTCCAGGTCAGGTTCTGATTGGTTAAAGTCCACTTGACCCTCTTGTTTTTTTTTAATCTTGAGTTGCAAAACCCAAAATAAACGCTAAACATCATCTCCACAATATTACGATTTCAGTGTTGATGCCTCCAGTGCAGGTATTCAAGTAGCGATACATTGGTGGTTGATTTCTGGTTCCAATGTTGTAAAACTGAGCATGGAAACCAGTCTCGAATCTCTCGCATCAGATTGGCTGAAATGGCGACTGGTCGCCATTTCAGCCTATCAGATGCTTGAGAATTGAGACTGGTTTCCATGCTCAGTTTTTTATCCTTAGGTACTGGCAATAAAAACCATGTATAAACATAAAATATGATTGGTGTTCGAATATATAGAATACGATTAGCGAAAAGACGCCAATCTTGGGCTTGGGGGAACTCACCGGCAGAGCTTTTAAGTGTCAACACCTTAAAAAAAACGATTAACTTAACAGGTGTTCAATATTAGAAACAGTAAAAACTAATCGAGAATAGCTCAACACTCACATAACCTTAGTCCGGTAAGACGATTTAATTACAAAATAATGCACATACAACCAGCACAAAATATGTAATTTTGCGCTTTTTATTAATAAAAAGTACCATTTTTATAAAATCATCACAACAACAAATATATATGTATTCTTTTATCATAGTGAAGCTTTTTTCATACTTAGCATTTCAAACGATGAAGAGTTACAGTTAAAGCAACACAATCACGATCTAATTACAATTTGTTGGTCATAAAACTTTATTTTCGAGACATGTTGTATTACGAAATGTATTTTTCGTTTATCTCATGAACATTCGACTGAAACAACTTGTCCTAGTCAATAATGTGTGTCAGATGCTTGATAAATATTGTACAAGAATTTTGTATCGAAAAAAGTAAGAAATATTCCCGTGCTCAAAAGAAAGAAAAAATAAATTTGAATTCAAGTATTTCATTCCGTAGTCTCGGTTTTGATTTTAATCGTCATACTAGTACATATGATGTTTTTTTATATTAGAATGACAAATCAACTCGTTTTTAGCTAAAGAGTACAGCGCAAAGTGCTTCTTACACATTTATTTTTCTATAATATATTTCAATCAAATGTAAATTGTAAGCGATAAGGAAGTCTCTTTTTCATGAAAACAAGTGACATATGTTGAAAATGTAAAAGTATTTGAAGCAATGACTCACAAAATCCATGTAGGACTGAAAAAACACTATAAATATAATTTTTCCTAATATTTAACTTAACTTTTATATAAAAAGCTAAAAAATTGAACATGTTGAAGGCAGACAGACCGAATTACACATTACAGATTGGTTGACGTAAACATATACACTTTTTTGTCATAACATAAACTACATCAGGTAAATACTACGTATTTATAGTATTATATTAAAAATGATGAAATTAGATTTCTTTGTTAATAAGTCGTGACTGGTGCAATATTAATGGACTAAACTCTTTTTGAAATAAAAAAATCCAGTGATTTAAAAGTATATTTTGAAGATTATTTGAGATAAATGCGTGGCTTAAAAAAATAAGAAGGCAACTTTTTAAAACACGAAATATATCTCGTGTTTAAAGAAGTTGTGTTTCTAATTTCTTGAAGTATAATTTTATATGTCTTACATGAATTTCAGCTGACGATATCTGAATTGAACTTGCACAATAAATATATTGTTAAAGGTTATTATTTTAATGTATCTTATATAAATGCAAGTTTAAAACGAAGTTAATAATCAAAAAGAAATTAGTTTTTGCAGGTAAGGTTTACAGGTTTGAACAACTTGCGGTTCCTTTCTTTCACTAGAGTCAACACATGAAACATCGTACACAGCACACAGTCATGCCTTATTTTATGAGATAAATAAATATATAAAGCGAATGCTGTACAAAATGGTTACACTAGCATATTGATATTTCATTAATGTTTATGCATTTGCTTGAGAATGCGAATGGTACCTACCCGGTATGCTTGGATGTTAATAATAAATGCATATGCCTGGATGACAATATACCGAGTACCTTTTGAAAACCATTAGGATCGTCCATAGAAATGGATTCTCTTTTACAACGCGTACCAGGTAGACAAACCTGCTCAACAAGGCTGAGTTTTATTCTCAAACTGTCTTTAAAAAGACTCTCCGTTAACAATAAAGGATCACTCCAAATTGTGTAGTTTTGCAACAGTTTTGTTGTAACTTCCTCTTTTTCGATTTGATTAAAATTAATGTTTGATAAAATCAACACTGTCTTGATGAGATGTTTGCATTCAATCAATCTCAGAAGAGTACTGTATTTTACTGATTCAGTATGTAGTGAAAATGTTCTTATGCTTTGGGTATTTACTGTAAAACGTGAAACACTTTCTGATTCTTGTCTATTTGTATTGAAACAAACAAGTTTTAAAGGATTGTGTGACCATAACAAATATATTGTTTCGGTTATGGCTTTCAATTCAAATGATACACGACTGTCCATAAGCCTTAATAATCTTTTCGTATGTTGAGCACTTTCCAGAATTTCTACAATTTCTTTTATCTCAAGCTGCCTTCGTGATAATCGTATTTCAAGTCCTTCCAAATGTCTGCAAGAAACTAAATCAAGTACTAACATGACTAATTCATGTCCTATTATTTCAGTAGACACACATAGATATTTCATTTTTCAGCAGAAAGAACGTTTTTCACCAAGTGCTCGATGTTTTTTCTCTGCATGGTACCCCTTTTAAGTTTAATTTCAGCACAAAAAGTTTTATAAGGTTGGTTAAATTTCAGTGAAAACCCATAAAATGTCTCAATGCCAATTCTAAACTTGTTGTCAATAATAATTTGATTCTTATATCCATCTGAGACTGAAGGGTTTCCTGCAGTCGAACCTTTACCTGACAAAAACAAACGTATCTGTTTTAATATTGTATAGAACATTGACTCACCCTCGGGTGACAGATTCATTAAACAGTCTTTTGTGCTGATACTTTCCGTGTTTTTAAAATTTAAGTTTCTAAGCTCCAAGTATTTAGGATGAAGGCAGTTTTGCAAACACAATGTGAATTTACATGGTAATGTCACATTTATCATCTTCAGTGATTTAAGTTTTGTGAGTTTTTCGAAACATTTTCCCAAACTATTCACTTGCCAATCGGAAAACCCTGACAAATCTATATTTTTAAGAGAACATTTCTCAACTGACAACTGCGATTTACAACTAAAGAAATTTCTTACAAATTGAAAATTATCAGTCTCCTTCAGCATAGATAAATAAGTCCTACCAAACAAGTTTATTTCAATATGTTTGATATTGGTAATATTGGACCTAAACAAGAAACATATATAATCCATAGCATCAGAATAATCCTTTCTCTTACCAGTTAATTTGATTGTTTCAACGTGTATAGGATATTCTGCAGATGGATAGACTTTACTATATCTGTGCACTTGCATGGTGCACTTTAATAACAAATCCGCAGTTATTTCATGGAAATTTTTAGACAAGAACAATCTTCGTTTTTTACTCTGGCAATATAACGACATTTTACTGGCCGCTCGTGGATCTAAGCCACACACAAACAGCAACACGTTTTCCATCTCAATCAGCCTTAACATACTGAAACAGTACTTCTGATACTATTTTAGTGGATCCTCATTTTTTTCTGAAACTGATCGACGATATGCACAGCTGATAGGAACTCCTGGAAACTTTTGTCAAGAAATGACATTCTGGTCATTCGCGTTAAGGTTGGTTGATAGCATACGATTTTGAGAGAATACCACAGTTTACAGCAGTTTGTAATTCGAAATCTGTAAACCACGTTTTAAGTTCTTCCTCTGAAAATACAAGTTTGGGTTCGTTAATTTTAGAATTATTATACAAACTCTCAAAGGCAAATTTTGCCAACTTCAACATAAGTTCGATATACTGCGCCGGTACTTTTTCGCTGATACGTTCCGGAAGTAAATGGCTTTCACTGGAGATATTTGACTCCTGATCTATTTTTTTCATATTGAATTGTTTCATGTTAGCCGCATATTCAAATAAGTATTTGAACATATCCAAATAATTTCCTGCAAGTGTTTTCTCTATTTTCCCATACTGAAACCATATGCATACTGATATAATTAGCAATAGAGGAATCTCCATGCACTCTGTTACAGGATTCCTCAAATTACTATACCAAGAAAACGTAGGCGACAATCCTTTATACAACTTCTTGAAATCAGACAATTGCTTTGGAACTTAAACGCTATGCAATCAATCCAATTCTTTTATCATTTTAACAGCGAGTTCATCTTTATCTTTTACACCCTCTATTTTTATGCATCGGTCGAACTGAGTTTCTTTTAATCTGATATCGAACAGTTTGGATGGCCTCGTTGTTATAAGAAGTGGACAACCGTTCAGTCCAGCTTTTGAAGGGTATGCCCTGGTTTTGAGTCAACGATTTTGAGACATTTGGCATTATCCATTCATCTAAACCATCGACAACAACTAAACATCTGTCTGGTTCTTTTCTTAGAATCTCGATAAATATTTCGTACAGTTCTGTGTCTTCTGACAATAATTGTTCTTTTATCATGTCAATAATTTTTATTTCTTGTGTTGCATTTCGTAAAAATTCTATTATGATAAGTTCGTACATATATAATCCATAGCATCAGAATAATCCTTTCTCTTACCAGTTAATTTGATTGTTTCAACGTGTATAGGATATTCTGCAGATGGATAGACTCTACTATATCTGTGCACTTGTATGGTGCACTTTAATAACAAATCCGCAGTTATTTCATGGAAATTTTGAGACAAGAACAATCTTCGTTTTTTACTCTGGCAATATAACGACATTTTACTGGCCGCTCGTGGATCTAAGCCACACACAAACAGCAACACGTTTTCCATCTCAATCAGCCTTAACATACTGAAACAGTACTTCTGATACTGTTTTAGTGGATCCTCATTTTTTTTCTGAAACTGATCGACGATATGCACAGCTGATAGGAACTCCTGGAAACTTTTGTCAAGAAATGACATTCTGGTCATTCGCGTTAATGGTTGGTTGATAGCATACGATTTTGAGAGAATACCACAGTTTACAGCAGTTTGTAATTCGAAATCTGTAAACCACGTTTTAAGTTCTTCCTCTGAAAATACAAGTTTGGGTTCGTTAATTTTAGAATTATTATACAAACTCTCAAAGGCAAATTTTGCCAACTTCAACATAAGTTCGATATACTGCGCCGGTACTTTTTCGCTGATACGTTCCGGAAGTAAATGGCTTTCACTGGAGATATTTGACTCCTGATCTATTTTTTTCATATTGAATTGTTTCATGTTAGCCGCATATTCAAATAAGTATTTGAACATATCCAAATAATTTCCTGCAAGTGTTTTCTCTATTTTCCCATACTGAAACCATATGCATACTGATATAATTAGCAATAGAGGAATCTCCATGCACTCTGTTACAGGATTCCTCAAATTACTATACCAAGAAAACGTAGGCGACAATCCTTTATACAACTTCTTGAAATCAGACAATTGCTTTGGAACTTAAACGCTATGCAATCTATCCAATTCTTTTATCATTTTAACAGCGAGTTCATCTTTATCTTTTACACCCTCTATTTTTATGCATCGGTCGAACTGAGTTTCTTTTAATCTGATATCGAACAGTTTGGATGGCCTCGTTGTTATAAGAAGTGGACAACCGTTCAGTCCAGCTTTTGAAGGGTATGCCCTGGTTTTGAGTCAACGATTTTGAGACATTTGGCATTATCCATTCATCTAAACCATCGACAACAACTAAACATCTGTCTGGTTCTTTTCTTAGAATCTCGATAAATATTTCGTACAGTTCTGTGTCTTCTGACAATAATTGTTCTTTTATCATGTCAATAATTTTTATTTCTTGTGTTGCATTTCGTAAAAATTCTATTATGATAAGTTCGTACCACAGGATTCCTTTTAGTCTGTCTGTTTGATTCGACTGGTCTCTCGAACAATGTACCCAGTCATTCACTGATTTCATACACCAGGTGGTCTTACCCATTCCTGCATCACCCAACATGTACATGTTCATACATCGCTCGCCATTCTTAACGAATATGTCTTGATAGCTCTTTACTTCGCTGTCTTTGCTATCTATCCCAGTAGCTCTAGAACGTCTCATAAATTCAGGTCGTTCACCCACCTGATCTTTTAACAAATGATCACATGTGACAACGTCAACGTATATTTCCCCAATATGTGACCGCATTTCTTCTAGAATAGGAGATATTGGCACTGTTGACAGGTGCATCTCGTATATGTCACAGGCGGACTTTCAGCGCTGAAAGATAACAATACTTTGTTGCTTGAAATAGATGAAATGGGAACTGGACACGATGAATATGAAAATATTGCAGGCTCGGTTAGAGTAAGCCTGTTCATGGGCAGTTATGGAATTGCATATTACTGCCCATGCCATCTTGCCCCGGGTTGAGCGGCACTCAATATTAAAACCAATAAACCAATCTTCTAAAGTTTGCGCGGAAAGGATAAACATAAGCAAATCTGTTATTAAAATAGAGTTATTTCACTTCGTGCCAACAATATCTCAACAAGATTTCATGAAAAATACAACAGTTGGAATCCACGACAACATATCGAGCACAATCTGAATCTGTTGATTTCTTGTTTTTGTTACCAAAACAAAATTTTCATTAGGGTCCTTTTTTAATTTAAATTTGCAATATATGACAACATTGTCAGATTTAGGTCAGCACTAGAAAAATTATTTCTACACCAATTTTCCAGCTAGAAAACTAAACGTTGTATCTTCAGACTCCGAAAAGTATACCCCATGGAATAGCATTGAGTTTTTGTTTTCTAAATCGTTGGTTATTTTATTTTAAAATATTATTTTTGATCGAAAATGAACAAAGCCACCTACCGTTTTCTCGTAGATTTTCGACTAACAAATGGAACCCCGGATGAACAACATATTAGTTTAGATGGAGCCCACTTTAAAGACATATGTTCGTATACCCCATGTCATACACAAGGTTTTTGATATTCGCTTAATTAATAAACTGATAGGCGTAGAAACAACACTTCAAGTAATCATTCGTCAATTTTTCCAGACTTAAATTGTTTCAAATGTACAATCATAAATCTGCCAACATCCTTAATAACACTGCATCTTGCCCGATAAATTACGTTGATATATAATTTAAACCATGTACATTTTCTAGCTAAAATTGAACTTTAAATGCATGTAGGGGAAACAATAAGTAAACCAGTTTGCTCAAATTTGAACTTTAATTTCTATTGTTCAATGTAGTAAAATATTTAAAAAGGGTGTTATCTCACCGGTTTTCTTTTCCAGATATTGTAGTTGTTCTTCGTATCTCTTGTTTTCTTGTTTTCGCATCTTTTCTGATTTCTAGAATAACACATAATTATACATTTTGATTTATCATAAATATAAAGGTATGGATAGTATTTAAATTAACTTTACAAGGAAGCGGAAACTAACTAGGTCTTTAAGATGTAACTGATTAGCTAATCTAAATCTCTGTGACTTTGATGCAAAACAAAAAAAATGCATTTTTAGAAAAAGTATACGAACCATAAAAACACATATTATTTATTCAGCGAAATATACGTGCATAAAACATTATTTTAAAGACATTATATCATTATTTTCTATTTAAAACATATGGAAGTAAACGCTTTATAAATTTAATGTGAAATTTATTTTGCAAACAGTTCAAAGTGATCCACGCTAAATTGCATAAAATGATCATTCGCTTACCATTTCCTTCAGTAAAGCATCTATTTCCTTGAGACTCTTTTCGATTTTAACAATTCGATCAGTCATACTCTTCCGGTCTAACTTTGCTTCTGTGTTCATTGATTCCAGATCGTTCTTAACTTGTTGCAAATCAGACCGTAACTTCTGATGGTCAATGGATTTATTATTAATATCATCAATTGCCTTTCTCAAGGAATTCTGGGCTTTGTCAAAGCCTCCAAATCGGTCTTGATTCTCTTCTTTCATCTGATCAAGGCTTTGAACAATATCATGAAGGCTGTCTGCTTGGATGTTGTTGTTCCTTTCTAAAGATATTTGTGCTTCTCGAATTAGTGATATTTCATCGGTGGTTGATATATAAATCTCATTTTCCAAAAGCTGAAAAATGTAAAACTATTGGCATAAAAGAAGCAACTCATTATCACAGCGCGATCGATAATTCAAACTTATTAAAAGACGCTTGAACAACGAATAATTGTTCGAAAGAAATCACTTTCAAAGATAAAGTCATTGTGCAATTATTAATTTTTAAATTATAGATAAAGTTATTTAACGCAAACGGGAAACATGCGTACATATATCAGAAATAGTCAGACTCAGAAAACACAGCCTCTCCATTCAGTCAAAGAGAGATTACAGCATGATTACAATTGCAGGAATAAAAAATACAGATCGAGCTTATTGGTTCTTTTACGAGATTTCCGTATAACCATCATAAATGCTTAAAACTCTGTCGCCGTGTTACATGTATGTATACCGCCGTCAAAATTCAATCATACCTCTTGCAGTTTTGTTCTTGCTTCTTGGGCATAGCGTTCATTTCTTAATCGTGTTGGATCGTCCAAAATTGCATCCATGTCTTTTATATACGTTTTTAAGTTGTCGCCTGTTATTTCAAGATTTGATGAGTGCATTATGTCATTCCTGTATTGCCTCAACTTCAAAACAAAAGTTTTATGTTGCGATTGATGATAACATTTATTAACAACATTGAAGAAGTGAGTCTGAGTTAAAATTGCAGTATTTATACTCTTTTTGCATTAAAGTACTTTATCGCTAAGTTGACAGTCACGTGATACAAACACTCATATGGGGAAAACCACGGGAAAAGGTATCTTCGTTCTTAATGTTTGACATTTAAGTGTTTTCTATATTTGGAAAGAACTTACAATTATCAATAATTTCTAATAACTACATTGTTATTGGTGAGTTCATTACACATTTTTAAAGTATTATGTTGTTTACAGCAAAATAGGTAATGTTGTCTGCTCAGCTTTATGACATCATTTTAGGGATTGGCGTCAACTATTTGTACTTTCCTTCATGCGCACCAAATTTAAAAGTAATAACAAAACGTATAGTATTACTTTCAATCTTTTGATGATTCCAGTTCGGAAATTGCTAATGGTGAACACAATAATCGAGCTGTAAGTTCAACAAGTAAACTCTCCTGTGACTTTCTTATTATCTAAGTATAATAATTTGTATAACAAGAAATATCTTTAAAAAAGATAAACGGCGTTGATGGAAAAGATTAATATATACAATGTATATAAGAAAGAAAGAAATACAGAGAGGCAAAGCAGACACAGTTTAGTTATTTTATTTGTTATAGCTGTCGACGAACCCTCCCTGCCTTCTTAGTATGACTTAGAGATTAAGCGACCGAATCATGACAACTCATAAATTTATTGAAAGTGTCTTTCAAAAAAAATGTCGAAGCTGTTGCAATAATTTCGTACAGTGATAACAAGTCGATTAAAGATACTGAAGCAAAATATTCAGTTTCAATAAAATACCTCGTGTAGAGTGAGAATTCAAGATGAATAAATGTCCTTGAAATTTAATAAATATAAATAATAACAGCCTGTTACAAGAGCGAAATCTAACAACTTTTAAGTATATTAACTTTAAAAAAAAGTGTCCGTCCTGAGTATTGAACCCGGGGCCTCCGCTTGAGAGGCGAGAGTGTTAGCCACTACACTACAGTAAACTTGTATTTCGTACTTGAAATTAACAATCAGTATCAAAGGAACTAGAAAGGAACCAATAAGAACTAGGAATATCTACACTTCTCTTTCGTTTTACACTGTGTATTGTATGCAAGTGTTTACCTGACACCCAAGAATATTCCATATAATATTGTATTTAAGCCATCAATATTGACTTAACTGGTTACTTAAATCGTAAATATATTTTTCCTCCAATACAACACCCACTAACAACCAATCGAATTAATCTATTTGATTTTTCCGCTGCATAATAATAAAAATCCCACTAGATACCTCTCCACCCTGCTAGATGCCTCTCTGGTGTAAATAGCTACCAATCGAAATAGTTTATTTCATTTTCCCTCTGCATAATAAGATAATACGAGTATTATTTACAACATTTCATTGGTCGAAAAACTATGTCAAAAGTGACCTTAGACAGCTAACGCCGAAAAATGTTGATAAACCGATAACTAACCAGTCGTGTGATATTATGTTCATAAGAGATAACAAATAATGTTACAAGAGAATTTGGTGACAATCACGTTTTAATTATCGAATTTCATATTAGATAGTTAAATGTCAAAATCGTCTTTTGTTCTATCTAATCTGCCATTGTTAAATAAATGTATAATATCATCACGCGACTGTTTATATACCGATAACCTAACATCACATGACAGCTTTATAATGAATCACAAATGGTCGTGCTACGGTCGTGGGGTAATGTACAATCTGTAAAGGATTTTTTCATAGAAAATCGAGTTATTATCAAAGTAAAAAAAAACTAACCTTTATCACTAAAACACTATTTTGAATTTAGTTATGCGTATTCACATTGTACGAGCATAAGCAGTCACCCGAAATGGAAGTTGCTGAACTTTACACCGACATTCAGTAAGTTGCTAACATAAAAACAAGCGACCTCGTTTCCTATTTTATTAAAATCCAAAGAGTTAAATGCGCATTGTATGAATTATTTCTGAGGTAAATATTTATAGTCGTGCTTGGAAGAACGTATGATACAGCTGCAATCGATCATCGTTCCCAACTTAATCAGTGCTAAATGCGTCAAACGATCAAATAAAATCTTACTTTGTGTCCGTATAAAAAGTGTTTGCTTTTTGAATCTGTCACGAAGCAAAACCCGTTCATGCTAATGAAGAATTCGACCCTAAAGAAGATCAACTAACTAAGGATCTCATACATCTATCGTGACTGGAAGAAAAAGGGACAAACAATTGCTGACAGATGAAGCAAATTTACTTTAATTAGTTCTTGAAAACAACTGGACACATACATGGAATTAGGTTGAATGGTACAGAGTCGAATTTCCATTAAACAGAACATTTGTGACTGGTGGTCACGTCTTCAAAAAAGTCAACATTCGCCCACTCTACAATGTTCCACACACGTTTTATTCCACATTATTTTCAAACTTATCATTGGAATATAATTTGGATTAAAATTACTTATCTGTTTCGACTGATCTAATAACAACTTAAACGTCATAGTTGAACAGATCAATATCAGATGCATGCACACATATTCGCAACAAATAAATCGTACAGTCGTTTACTGAAATGTCGCAATTTTGCGTACATTCTTCTTAACTTCAGTGCCTGAACAAACTTGGCGATTTCATGGTGGTAATACATTCAAACTAGTTTCAAAGAAGTTTACGCGTTACATTAATGATTTTTTTCTTTCACGTCAACCCAAATACATATACTCAAAAGAAAAAGTTTAGTCAGTATTTTCGTATTCGCCCTAAATCTACAATATTGCAAATATCATAAAAAATGAAAATATGTGTTGTACAAACTCTTCTTATCACATACACGATGATTTGTTTACGAAAACCT
The DNA here is from genome assembly GCA_038501625.1 of Corbicula japonica. Lineage (NCBI taxonomy): Eukaryota > Metazoa > Mollusca > Bivalvia > Venerida > Cyrenidae > Corbicula > Corbicula japonica. The sequence goes on from JAZAYU010000836.1 coordinate 14,067, forward strand.
TCCTCATTAGACCGTGACTGTGTAAATTCAAAATACTCGAGATGTACATGCCGATGAAAACCAACATGGATATTTTCGCAAATTTCCTTTGACATTAAAAGTGTATTGTCCACAATGAAAAAAAAGCCGTTTTAAAATTTCTGGTTTCAACCTTGGTTGCCGTCCTGGCCTCTCCATTAATGACAGAAATATCGCTTTGAGAATTCTTGTTTTCACGCTGCTAGCGTAGCAGGTCGTTTTGGTTGGCATGGGCGGACAAGAAATCGTGTGCAAGCGCGATTCTGACAAACTGGCAGCGTGAACCACCTGCTTCGTCCAGGCAGAACGTTGAAAACAACGTCGCGCGAAGATCGCTACCTAGTGACGTCAACACAACGTAATCGCTTCACACCTGCTAAAAAGCTCGTTCAACGTCTTAGACAATCCACGGGGGTCAAGAATATTCGTTTGTAACGCTTGAAACCGGCTGAGAGCAGCTCGTCTGCGAGCTCTACGTCCTTAATACAAAGGTATTCTTCTAACAGCACGTTAACGCGTCGCACATTTGAACTGGAAACGCCAGGGCAGGCGCTGGAATAGATAGCGATGGAACAGGATCGTTTTCATCGCTTAGTCCAAATTTAATTTCAAAGAAGCTGATGGAATTGATTGTGTTTGCCGACGCCGACGTCTTCGAATATGACCGTTACGGTGTTGGGATCGCTATGATCTGGAGTGGTATTTCTTATAATGGCAAGACAAAACTCAAAACAATACGGAATATTTTAAATGCCGTCCATTAGTGAGCAGATCTCTGTCATTGTTCCTTACATAGTGTAAGGCAATTCTTACGTTCTACAGCAGGATAATGCACGCTCTCACATGGCACGTCATACACGGAATTTTCTTTGTGTCAAAAACATAAACATAGTCGAATAACAATTAAAATCAACTGATCTCTCCCCGGAACAACACATGTGCGACTATTTTGGAAAGGTGCGTGCAAGATCGACGTCAACAACGTAAATGATCTGAAACGGTTATTGCACAAGGAATTTGCCCAAACCCCTATTGAGTGGCTTTTTATGACTGTGTTCAGTTAATAGTGTTGCAATTCAATTGGTATTAAATGATTTTCGTGGTGAATGATGATTTTGTCTTCAATTTTAATGTTTAACAATTTTATCGTATCAAGTATTCCTATTGACTAAACATTTTCTTTTCAGCATATATAAACACTGAAACAATGAAAGATGCTTCCACAAAGTTACCTACAGTATGTTATTTGACACACCTAGCAGTGGTCAAGTAGGTAACGATGACCGAATATGGCTATAACTGACAGGCTTGTGAACAAATATTATTACAGTAAAACTGGTGATAGGCGGTCTACTCAATCAGAAATCCCAGAACCATTTCCCCATTAATAATGCAGTTTATCTTTTTTCGTTTTAATAAGAACCTAGGTCGCTTGTTTTTATGTAACCAACTAACTGATCGGCGTATATTTCAACAACTTCCGTTTCCGGCACCTGTACGCTTTAACGCCGTAATATTGTGATTATCACACAGCTCGAAAGTTAAACACAAATTAATTTTACAGGCAAAAGCATTTGCATGCATTCACAATACCGAAGGTCATATCAGCACAACTTACATACACAAAAGCTATTCAATATTTCCAAAAACAGTATGTTTTTGAAATATTACTAAAATAAGATACCAACTTTAAGAAATTCGAAATAGGTTCCCATCATGTTTACTTTCGGTTTCAATGGCAACAAATCACTGTCGTATCTTTTCTTAACCCGAAATAAATCACTGTGCCTATCCATATTAGTGGACATAAAATTCACTTTATACGCGGTTTCTTTTCTTCAGCAACGGCTGTTCTTTGCTAAGAATAATGTTAGGTCTGTCACCGTTCCCCCGATCGACAAGCTGTGATTACGGATAAAAGTTATATTGTACAAAAAAGAAGTGCCCGGATCATTGCAGTGTCTTCACTTAGCATTGTAGTGTTAACATTTTTTAAATATCAGAGATTGTCCAAGGAATCTCGATGAAATTAGTCGACGATACAGCGACGTGGAGCACAGTCCCAGCTTTTCCGCAGTCTATAATGAGTGTTTGCTTCGATAGCATACTTACCAAGAGTCAACATGTTTCATCGAGATTTCTGGTACAATCGCTAATATTAAAAAGTTAACACTACAATGCGACCTCGGTAAAAAAGTAGTGCAGATACAATGCACATAAATCCTTAATTTCCCCTTTTTATAAAGAAAATCTACTAGATAGTAAAAGCAAACTTACTAATTTCCATCGAATAATCCTAGGATTATTGACTTTTATCGGCGATGCCATTTAGAAAATTATGCGCTTTGGTCAAAACAAAACTCAGTGCGTCGGTAAGATTTCTACGGTATACAGTACTGATAAACCAGAGAAGTCACACTTCAGCTATCACGACCCCTTCTCCCCCTTGTTTTGTTAAATTAAATATTTTGTTTTGCTGGATTTCGCGATTCAAAATTAAAATTATTGTTTCAAATTATACTTTTTAAGCCTATTATTAAAATCGAAATTAATTGTAGATCTACTTTTTGCTTAATTACTTCTGCAAAAGTCTGAAGAGAACAGATTAAATTTTTAGAAGTCACAGCGAGAAGCTTAAATGTTTTACCTTAGTAAATGTATCCGTTGTCGTAGTAAAAAAAAGAAACTTCATGTCATTAATGATAATGCTTTGTAAGCCCAGGCAGTCTGTGTCTTCTGCAGACGTCTGGTCCTTGTATCCCCATGCATTGATGTAACATTTAGCAAGCTCCCACGGGTCTGTCACCCACTTGGTGATGTCGGTATTGGTAAAGTTAGGGTCTCCGAAGTGGCTATCAACGATCTTGTCGTAAATCTGTCCACAGACAGTGGTTGGACAATGTGTTCTTATGGTGTGTTTAGATCCGATACAAAGGCACTTTGCTCGCCCGAGACTACAGTTCCTACCTACTTTCACTGCATGTTGTGGTAAGAGAGTCCCGAGTGAACAGGTATTACAAGGCTGTAAGCTTCCAACTATCGTTTCATGTTGACTTTTAATCACATCAGTAACGAAAGGCTCAAGACCTTCTTTTAAGTATTTCAGCCCAAGACCAGACCTTATCCAGTTCTGGTACTGCGTTTTCTTTAATGTTGCCTCGTGTGACGAAGCCATTATGTCATACGTGAAACGTTATTTCTGTAATATAATAAGCAACTACAGCGATATCAAATCGTACTCGATGAACCTGTCAGAGGGTCAGTTTGTCAAGCTTGAGCTGAACACTGCCTGCGGATAGGGTCAACGGGTACAATCACTGATTCGACCTGTTATCACTGTGGTTGCAGACTATTTATTATTACAATAATTATATAACCATAGAGACATTATCGTTAACTTTGTTATTAACGATAGCTAGGTAAACAGATAGGGTTCTATATATATACTGGACGAGCAAGGCTCTCCAGTGCGGCAGTGTTCTATTAAGCATGCTAGTGCAGCAGTATTCTATTAAGAAGTATGCGAGTGCGGCAGTCTTAGTAGCTCGTCCGAGCGACCACGACGAGGGCTCCTGGCCGACACACACTTACATTTTGTTAGTGTTCTTCTTGCGGTAGCATAACGCTACAATTTCTTGCGTCGAAGTTTCCATCTAAACCTCATCTTGTTAGGAATATGTTTTCAATTCAGTTCGATCTTTTTATTCCACATTACTTTCAGTAATATAAAATTTCATAAAACATTTTGCGAACAGTATTTGGTTGCAACTGCCTTAGTAAAACTCGTATCTTTATCCCTAGTCTTGCAACCAGCTACATAATTCTGATATATTATTTATTATGTTAGAAGTCGCCCTACAGTTGTAGCCATGAAAGTTCAAATTCGCCAGCGACTTATTTCAATAAAACTCTTTTTTTTCAATTTTACAATGAGCAAAATAGATCGTTCTATTTTCAACTGCGCATGCGCATAGCTACAAATGTGGGCGATTTTTAAAAATCTTTTTAGATGTTTCTATAGAAAATAAAAGCCGGCATTCCTTGCGCTCATTTGGGCTTCTATATTTTTTTATAAAAATATCTTATTAGACTCTACCCTATACATAGTAGCAATTGTTTCATTTTGTAAATCATATCATCATCACGATTTTGAACACCAATTATAATGGATGTAAAGGGAGGTTTGAAAGCCACCAAACACAACAAATATGAAAATATTGCAGGCTCGGTTTGCTTGTGCTTGTTCATGGACAAGTATTGGGAATGCATATTACGGTCCTCGCAGCCTATAGGGTCAAAAGATGTTACATTGAAAAAAGATGTTTGTCATTTTGTTTTAAGTATTTAATTTAAAGAACGTTTTTAAAACTTCCAATGTATCTTGAAGATGATATGACTTTTATTTACAGTTTTATGAACTTTTTGGATGGTGTGGACTGATGCAGAACGTCTAATAATGTCTATTTTTTGATTTCTGTTTTTGCATTTGTCCATTTGTTAACAGGTAATCAAAATGCCCACCAAAATAAACAAAACTCAACTGCATGACAGAAGCCTGTAAGATATTAAGTCAGTGACATAATATATTTGCAACAGGTAGTTCAAATAACGTTCTAGGGTACACCTATGCCGAACTCTTTTAAAAGCAAACAATTGCATGTTACAAAAGCATTACACTCTCGAGTTAGGCGGAATACGCGATGATTGTTCTAATATAAAAATCAAATTTAAAATCAGCCAAATAACGACGATAAGAATAATGAATAATGAAAAATGAACAAGTCCTATGCTTATACCTGAGTAGTGTTCTTAGAGATAGGGATGGGTCATATCATATAACTTGATAACCCTAAAATGATCACAAGCAAGAAATCTAATTTGGGTCATCATGCTCGGTCCGTGTAAAAAGGTTAGTCACATGAATATAGGACGCACCCAACGCAGAGATCAAAGGTCTTTAAACTTTTTATAGATAACGGCATTAATAATGTATGAAAACAAGGGGAGTAAACTTAAAAAACATATGTGTCATTATAAAATTACGCAAAAATGCTGTTATATATAAAGATTGTAGCTAGTCTATTGACTCTTAAAACTGCATCACTGCGCAGGACCCTTTGTAAATGGAAACCCAATTTTAGCGATTCATGTCCTGAAACTGGCAATGGGAACGCCACATGTTTGATGTACACGTATACACATGTCATTTATATTGATATGCACACGTATACACATAGATGTCATTTATATTGATATGCACACGTATAAACATAGATGTATACATATACATATAAAATGTAAAATAGGGTGAAGTTAGTAAAACGTAAGAAGGCAGCTGTAGTAGTAATATTAAAATATCCCGTATTATGATGGAGTGCAATCCTACATAACGGTAAGGTGAGTAAAATTGCAGATACAGTAGTAAAAACCATTTATTAAAATTATCAGCATTTTATCTTACCACTGAGATATAAAGGAGTCTGCGCAAAACCGTATGGAACGGATGAAGGGAATCGTGATGGAAATGAGAAATATATATGAACAGATTAGTGGATCACACAAACAAACGAGTAAAATCAGAACTATAATTCTTCAAACATTGAAGGGGAAGCTCAGCATATTTTTTAAAATAAAATATTATATGTTTTAGCAGCAACTGATTTAAATAAGTCTTAAGCATTATTATAGTAACGTATGCCTAAGCATCTGTTTTTAACACTTTGGTATTGAGAAAACCCATCGAAACAGTGGACAGTTTGCAATTTACTCGAAATATTTGTATTCGAAATTATTTGACAGAGTTGTGCGGGAGTTAGGTTAAATAATACATAGTTTAGGGGATTTCAAATTTGTCTTTTTCAGTATTTCTAGTTTCGGTTTAAAATTAAGAGGTTATTATACAACTGTTGAATTTTGTCGTTAATGTGCAAAGCTTTCGTTTGATCTTTGAAGACATTGTTACAGTAACCTTTGCACATACTGTATTGCATCATTCTCATATGTTTCTTTAGATCAGATCACATTTTTCAATAAGATATTTATACAATGACCACTTTGAACCACATAAAAATTGTTCTACATATCATTTTAAAGAAAAGAGGTCCTTCCTGTACAAAATAAGTAAACATTTTAAAAATATGTTTCTCTGCACCACGAAAATTATTAAACGAATTTAAGTCACACATTTTCCCTATGACAAAAACATTAACTCTAGATTACAGTTTGTCTAGGAAATCGAGATTATTTCAGGATTTTCGCATAACGTAGCCATGGTATAATTCATAATGTTAGATAATGTAGTAGACCAGGTATTTTTGTTGATATAAAATAAACTAGAATCTTTCTGTTGTTTCGGCTTGAATAGGGCATACGTTTTTGATCCACTACATCGTCTCACCACTAATAAATAACTTACCTTACGAAACATTAGAGTTTGTGAACGGTAACGATTAACTGGAACTAGTCATCCAATTATCAATCGGTATCTTCATAAATTCTTTCAAGTCATTTATCTCAATGATTTCTCATCTATAACTATGACTTTTTGTCAAAATACTTGCCTTTAGTTTACTTTGAATGCTACTTTTCACAGCAAGTCAGTGGCAGGGCTTGAATCATATAAAATTATGGCTCTTTCGAAAGGTTACATTGCTTGAAATGTTTTCTCGTCGTCAAAGAAGTTGTGTAACTGTCGCCGACAGTTCAACCCGGATGGCTTTTGACCTATTCGCGATGATAACAAGGATCTGAAACTTGAAATAATGTGTGAGTGCATAAATACAAAAGTAAGAAATAAATATTTCTAAACTTTTCTTCTGCTGTTAATTTTTAGAAAAGCAGGAACATATCGAGGTTTACTAACTTGTGGTAATTGGAAAGCGTCATCATGTTGTATTTAAACGCAAACATGGATAATTGAAGAAAACCGGAGGGACATATTTGCGGGATAGGCACTTAAAAAACTGAATAGTAGATCATCTGATTCTTTCTGTAACAAATAGGTATCATAACAGTCCAGCCCAGATACCAAGGGGGCTATTCCGGTTGTTGACTAGGTAAATTTGCACTTTTTACGTTTGTCAGTAACTTTTCTGCTGGTCAAATGTAGTGCACGTTACTGTCCGGTTAGAACCTGGTTATAGTGCAACTACAAACAAGATTTATGCTACGTCCAAGTCAACATTTCTTCAAATGCAGAAAAAGAGTGCCAAACATGAATTGAATGGGTTTGCATTTTAAATCATGTTCTTAAATGTGCAGTCTGATTGCTGCCTCACTGGGGCAATTTATGACCATAGTGAAAGAACATATTATTCTTTTTATTTGTTGTATGTTATTATGGAATAATTATTAAATATACATCACGCAGAATGTTTGAAAATTTTAATGCAAATATTTAAGAATTATTGATATGCTGAGCGATTGAACCAACAGATGTAAAATTGATAGGCATAAAAATATCATTTGAAAGAGCGTGGAAATCAGTAAAGCTGTCGTCATACTACAAGTGATTGTGATTACATTGCATAAATTGGAAACCATCTTTTTTAAAGTGAAATATAGAGCTAAATATCAGGAATGCCACATCAATTGGGCACAGCTTCTCCACAAAGTCAAAAAGTAGAGAGAAGAAGAGCATGGTATATACAATGATCAGTTTCAAAATAGACGCCACAAACAATTAACGAAAGTGAAAACCCGAGGGTTACAGCCTAAGAACGGACAGTGGCAAAATAATTTAAACCAGGTTCTAGAGTTCACTAATTTCATACTTGCCCCAAATGTTCTCATAGAAACAAACATGTACAAGTTGTCTTAGTGATGTAAAGCAACATTTCACCCATCAACGCGACAATGTTGCATGCAATAGCACACAAACCCAAGAAGCCACGGGTCGTTCAAAACGTTACACATACGTATTGCATGCTGATGCTCGAAATTGTAACGACGATAAAGGAGCCCTTGTATTCATTTACATTTGAGTTCATTCAATTTTTCAAACAATATTTGGTTGTTGGTTGGCATCCTTCTGTCTCTAGAGACAATGAAGTCTGCACCCGATTGTTCCTTCTTTTGAGGCTGCAATGCCGGTTGTGGCTGAATAAGCCAAAGTGGGAGCTGCATCCTCTGCCGCACTTGCTACAAGTGTGGTCAATGGATGGTACAATTCTGACAGCAATGATAGGACAGCAGGCTGAGTCCTCTGTTGTTTGCGGCTCTAACTTCCCTTGCGCTGGATCTCTCTCTCCTCCCCACCTGATTGATGCCTCTTTTGACATTTGTTCGCCAGCTAGGGCGGTCGGAAGATGCTGTTTCGAGATCTGCTGAGTTGATGATGCATGGCTTTATCTGGGGACCATACGCCGCTGAAGATTCAATCCCATTTAAGGTTCCCATTTCATGTCTCCAACATTAAAATGATTGACAGGCATATATTTTGCAGTATATTGGTAATTAAAATGCATATTTATTAGTGTAAGTATAATATCTGTAAAATAAAAATATAATTTATGCTAAAACACTTGGAATTTTTCGTAACATTGACCCTCAATTAATATAGGCGGTCGAAAATCCCAATGTCTCCGATGTTAAATTTTAAAACAACGCATTAAGCATTATGGTATTCTAGCAATATCTTCGATAAAAACTACATTTATTATGTACAGCATGACCACATCTTCAAGAAAACCAAAAAGAAGAATGCATATAGGTAAATGTTTTTTCACACTACTTGCGGATCTTCTTGTCTCCAAAACTCGAAAACGTACGGGACAGTTTAAAAAGGGGTATCAAACTTAAGCATAAATAAACTTTAAACACAACATTTCTGCGTATTAAACATTCCGAGAAATATACAATTATGATAAAACTGCAATTAAGCGATTAATTTTATCAGTATAGTAATATATCGAGAAGGAAATTATCAAAACAAAACGTAATTTTAACCATGTAACGTTCAGGACACTTTTTTAAATGAGCCTAGCTCACATATAAGTGCACATGCATACATATAGACAGTTTAATACTACACTAAAATGATCGTTAATGATACCAGAGAAAATGTTGATAAAACTTTGTTCGCATACTTTATTAATATTAAATTGCTGCCTAATAGAAAACAGAAAACGAAATAAAAAATAACGTACGAGCCCATAACGTGCGAGACTATCTGTGCTTAAACTGCTGTAAACTAACTGTTTCTTTTCTGTATATTCATTTTTCGGCAATAATTATTATACAGCTACTCTTCACAGATGTTTACAAGTGAAAAAAACCGCCATTTTGTTGAAAATGTTGAACTTTGACTATACCCGCCAATAGGGAATATCAAAAAGGTAAGTCAAATACACATTATTTGTAATTATTTTTAAAATGTTTGCATTTTACTTTTAATAAATGTCAAGTGTTTATAAATTGATTATTTGAAAATACGACCCATGCACAAGACACATGTTATTTCTGTTCTAAAGTCCGTCCCGTTCGTGACATAAATGTGTCCCGTACGTTAGGGAATCACCTTACTTGTTTTGTTTATTGTAATGTCATTGATATAAGATCATTTGCCGATAGTTAAGCAATTATACTATTTCTGACAAACATCTATTCCAAATTAAACATTTCACTCTTTTAATGCATGGCAAAGAAGTCCCCAAAACGTTTATTTTTTGTAAATGCTTTTTTTACTTTTGCCGAGTGTTTATATCCCCAAAAGTCATTAAGGGCAAATGTTGTCTTACAATTTGTTTTAAATTAAATATTTGAATATTTTGTGCTCCCTAATATATGAGTACTTAGAATACAATGCATTTATGTGAATTTATAGCATAATATTCAGCATAGATTTTTTTTAAGTGAAGTGTCTCGTACGTTTTTTTTTTCGTCCCGTACGTTATAAGTCATAATGTCGCCTGCTTATCCTTTATTTTCATTTCAGTATGGCAAAGTCAAAAGCACAACGTATGAAGGAGTATAGGGAGAGGAAAAGGCAGCAGCTTGGAAATAGATGGCTCAAGATTGAAAGAGAACAAGTCAGAGCATATAGGCAGTCTGTGCAAATGGATCCCGATAAAAAGGAACACGAACGAGAATTGGCAAGAATTAGGCAAGCACGATATAGAAACAAGAATAAAGTCAATCGTACATTGACAAGTGATGACGATCGAAATGAACCCGTAGAAACACCATCTACCAGTGAAGATTTTGTATCCAGTTCAACTGATACACTGACAGTTAAACTACAATTTACTTCTACCAAATCCAGTTCAGCTGTGAAGGGTAAAAATCGTGCGTCGAGAGCCTTATCAGACTCATATCGACGAATAGAGACGTTGGAAGATCAGAATGAAGAACTCCACAGGAAGTCGAAGAATGCACAGAAAAAGTTAAGCAGAAATGGAAGAAAGAAATTTGAGAGATCTGATTTGACACCAAGAAGCAAGGCAGATAAGTTAATTAAGGATTCAGGAATCAATCCAGATGAAGTCCCCGAGATCAGAAAGCAATTAGTTTTAACTTTTTGGATAATATGAAAAGCAATTTCGTCAATTTAGTTTTGAACTGATAACATAAATATCTTGCTTTGCCTGTTAGTTGTTAGGTAATCACGACCAATTAAAAAACATAGTTCAGTTAAAGTTCCATTTATACGTAAAACAAATTAATTCAAGTAATGAACGGGACAATTGTTTAAATTTTTTAAATGTTAAAATTTAAAATTCTAAATATGTTCTTATAGTTTTTACATGATTCTTGTTCAGTTATATTTTATACAATACTTAATTGTTTAACATAGTCTAAATATCAGTTTACAGAGTTGCTATGTTGAAAATTAGAAATGTTACTTGTGTGATGTAATATGAACGCACTTTGAAATAAAGTTTTTATATGACTCTACACAAGTTAGCTGTTGTTGTCATAGGTGCAATTCACAAATGTGTTTGTTTTCAATTATAACTCCACATAATGATGTTTTCTTGTAGTTTAAGTTTGTTACATGTCACATTGAAAGTGCGTCACGTACAGGACAATTTTAGATAACGTACGGGACAACAGATATTTTTGTTAATAGTAAATTTGTGTAGGAACATACATGTACAGTGTTTTTTTATTATATTAAGAAATAGAATTCTGTTTGTTTTGATAACTTTTAAACAAAATTGATTTTGTTTGTAGCTTTTTAGAACAGTTGTAATGTTTTAAAGTTTCAATTAAAATAAAATTTCAAAAATATATTATTTTAATTTTCATTTGTTTTTCGACTTTTTCGTCACATATAAGTTTTTTTGTAATTGATTCCAAATCTTGATACCATTCTTGATAAAATTATGTTGAATTTATTTACAATTTGGCCATTTTTATTTTGAACTTGGCGACAATAATCACACAAGTAGGTTTTAAAAACTTATATTTTATTATGCTGGTCTTCGTCAATCAAATGTAAATTTTTCAAAAAGTATGATAGCCCAGCTGACAAAAATTAATTTCTTAACACAGAAGATACATACAAAACCGAAGAAACATTAACAACCCTTATATGGTGACATGAAAAAAATGGAAAAAAAATATGTGCAAATGTCCACCTTAAGTGGGATTGAATCTGAACATGGAATGGTAATAATCTGGAAATACCGCATTGAAGGTTCCATGTTCAATGTCATATACATATCATCGTTTGGGATGGATAAAATTGTACTGTATGTTGGTGTGGTGTAAATGTTGCGTTGCGCTCCACCCTGGGCTGGGTGGCGTTTTCATTGCTGTCCGTTGACGGGCTCAATCAGACCGAGCCTGTGGTGTTTTCGTATTTGTCGTGTTCGGTGGCTTTCGGGGTTCCCTTTTCGTCTGTTTCAATCACCACAACAATAAAATAACAACACATAATTATGTTGTTAACTTTATTGTAGTATTTCATTTTTATGAAACATTTTACGGAACATTACAAACGATGAAGTGACACTTAAATCAACAGCATTAAAGTGGTACCATATTTTTTTAAAAAGTAGGTCATACACAATCTGTATTAAACCTTTTTGGAAAGGAGAAGATTCAGTATTATTCAGACATTAATAAAGAGACATATGTGAATACGAGGTTTATAATTCAAGAAAATATATGGCTTGCTGTGTTAGCAGGTTTGAATCGCTTGTGAGTCTCTTTCTAATAATAGTTTATGCTGAGTAACATCATTTGGTCATATCAATAACAAAACATCGTACAGCAATGATCTTATGAAAGAGATAGAAAAATAAATAAAAGTCAAGGGTTATTTACGAGTGTTTTACTCAATCTTCTACATTAGGTACAATATCATAACGATTATTCATAATAAATAGCTTCTGGTGATATATCGCATGATTTGTCACGTGGCGGAGTTCAAATTCGTAAGGATATATCACGAGGATCGTAGCCCCGAGTGATATATATCTTAGCATTTGAACGTCGGTCCGTGACACATCCTGTGATATATTACCGAAACATATTTATTTTTTCAATTCTAACACGACATTGCTGAGAAAATAATCGAAATAATTTAGCCCAATTTTCAGGCGATATTATAAACGCAAACTGGTTAAAAGGTCGGCTGTTAAGTGTTTGCTCCCTAAAAGAAACTGATAATTGAAAGATTGAAAAACAAATTTAAATACATTCCCATCAAGCCTCATATCCAGTACTAGCCAGAAGTCGTTCGAACCGTATTTTTTGTTCCAGCGGATTAATACCTTCATCATAGAATAATATATAAACAACGGACATAATGTGACGTCGTTAAAAATGGCGCGTTAACGGCACATTAACGTAGCCATAAAATAGCGGATAATAATTATAGAATTTTATGTAAATATATAAATTATATATTATTCTATTCGTGTGGTATTATCATAATCATTATGCTCGGGTTAAAATATCTTGTATTGTGCGTATCATAAATGCGCAAAATAAAATCCAAGCAGGGAATCAAGCGAAAAATACAACTGTCTAGTGATAATTTTATTCCGACCGGTATTAACGGAATAGTGCAGTGATATATCGTGTGTGTTTTATCACTGTAAATTCAATGAGAAAAACGGCGAGTAGCATTAGAATTGTGTTTTTGCAATATCTTGGAGAATTTAGTGTGTCTGGCACGGCGTGTTAAAAATAAATGCAAATGCTCGGATGACAAAATACGGAGTAACCTTTTAAAATAAACAGGACCGTCGTTTTGAATGAATGCTGATTCACACGTACATTGACAAGCATACCTAAAAAGCCAACTGTAGCCACTATTAGAGTGTTCAGATGAAAATTTTAAGTACATGAACTCATCACTAACAATTTCATAGTTCTGCAATAGTTGTATCGCAACTTTTACTTTTTCGATTTGATTAAACTTAATGTTTGACAAAATTAACTTTATCTGGTTGAGATGTTCACATTCAATTAATCTCACGAGTGTTTCATATTCTATTGATTCAGTAAATAGTGCAAATCCTTCGATGTCGAAATTATTTACAGCAAATCTTACAATCTTTTCTGTTTCTTGTATATCCGTATCGGAGCAAGCAATTTCAAAACGGCTTTCTCTATCTGTATTGGTACAACCAAGTTCATAACGGCAATGTAAAACACTAACAGGATTATAATGTGAGCGTTTCAAACATCCCACAATGTCAACCACTTGAATTAATACACGACTGTCTTGTAGCATCAACAATCTGTTCATATATTGAGCATTTTTCAGAGTTTCTACAATTTCTACCAGTTCAAACTGACCTCGTGATAATCTTATTTCAAGTACTTCCAAATGTCTGCAAGAAACTAAATCAAGTATTAATTCTTGTTCTAATATTTCAGTAGACACATGTACACATTTGAATTTTTCGGAAGATAAAGCGGATTTTATAAACAGTTCCGTTTCCAATACTGATGCATTTGAAATCACAAGTGAATGTAAGTTGCACTGAAATCTTGTACTGTTCGATATGTTAATTGTGGGGACTTCACAGTCCTGAGGAAGCCCTGTCAATGCCAAATTCCCATCGTTTAAGTTTAAAACTAAACATTGAATTTGAAAAGGTGTCTTTGTGTCAAGCAATAGCATGTCGCCTCTAAAATACAAGTTATTTAGGTGACAGCAATTTTGCAAGCACAAGGTGAACGTGCAAGGTAATTTTAAATCTATCATCTGAAGCGATTCAAGTTTTGTGAGTTTTTCGAACCATTTTCCGAAAGTATTCACTTCACGATCGGTAAAACCTGACATGTCTATTTCATGGAGAGAACATTCCTCAAGTAAAAAGGTTAAATCACAACCAAAGAAATTTCTTACAAATTGAATATTATCAGTATGCTTCAGCATAGACTGGAACGAGGATAAATCAGACCTACCAATCTGGCTTATTTTAATTTGTTTGATATTGGCAATATTGGATCTATACATGTAACAGATGTAATCCATAGCATCAGAATAACGAGATATTCTCGGACCATTCATTTCTATTTGTTCAACATATATAGGATATTCTGCAGATGGATATGTGTCACTAAATTCGTGTACCTGCATTGTGCATTTTAATGGCAACTCTAAAGTTAAAATTCTATCATAACCATTATTTAAGTTCGATGTTCGTTTTACTCTTAGCAAATTTAACGACATTTTACTGGCCGCTCGTGGATCTAAGCCACAAACAAACAGTAACACGTTTTCCATCTCCATCAGTTGATCATAATTCCTACAGTAATTCTGATACACGTTTATTGGGTCCTCGATTTCATTCTGGAACTGACCGACGATATGCACAGCTGATAAGAACTCCTGGAAACGTTTGTGAAGAAACGACATTCTGGTCATGCGCGTCAAAGGTTGGTTGATAGCATACGATTTTGAAAGAATGCCACAATTTACGGCTGTCTTTAAATCGAAGTCTGTAAACCATGTTTTTAACTTTACCTCCGCAAACACAAGTTTGGAATCGTTCATTTGAGATTCATTAAACAAATTTTCATAGGCAAATTTTGCCAGCTTCAAAGTTAGATCGATAAACTGCGTAGGTACTTTGTTCTTGAGATATTCTGGAAGTAAATGACTTTTACATGAAGCATTTGACGCTTCTTCAGGTAGACGCTTCTTTAAATTGAATTGTTTCATATTTAGCGCATATTCAAATAAGTATCTTAACATCTCTGAGTAATTACCTGCAAGTGTTTTCTCTAATTTGCCATACTGAAACCATATACATACTGATATAAGGAGCAACAGTGGATTCTCCATGTTTCCTGGTGTTGCGGTTTCCTTTTGAAAAAGTTCAACAGGACAGACAAGCGACATTTCTTCATATGACTTCTTGTAATCAGAATATTGTTTTGGAACTTTAACGCAATGCAATTTATTCAATGCTGTAATAAGTTTTTCTGCTTGTTCATCTTTATTTTTTACACCCTCTATTTTTATGCATTGATCGAACTGAGATTGTTGTAACCTGATATCATACAATTTTGATGGTCTCGTTGTTATAAGAAGTGGACAACCGTTCAGTCCAGCTTTGGAGGGAATGCCCTGGTTCTGAATCAATGATTGTGAGACGTTTGGCATTATCCATTCATCTAAACCGTCGACTATCACTAAACATTTGTCTGGTTCTTTAGTTAGAACCTCGACAAATATTTCGTATTGCTCTGCGCCTTCTGAAAATAATTGTTCTTTTATCATGTCAATAATTTTTACTTCTTGTGTTGTATTTCGTAAAAAGATTAGCATGATAAGTTCGTACAACAGGATACCTTTTTGTTTCTCTTTTTGAACGGAGTGGTCTCTTGAACAATTTACCCAGTCATTCACCAATTTCATACACCAGGTCGTCTTGCCTATACCTGGATCACCCAACATGTACATGTTCAAACAGCGTCGGCCATTCTTTACGAATATGTCGTTATAGCTCTTAACTTCTCTGTCTTTGCAATCTACACCAGAACGTCCCTCCTTCTCTTTGAGGAAGTGTTCACATATTACAACGTCGACGTATATTTCATCAATATGTGACCGCATTTCTTCTAGAATTGGGGATATTGGAACTGTCGACAGGTGGTTCTTGTACATCTCAAACAGACGTTCTTTAAGCGCTGAAAGAACATGTGTACCTTGAATCAGCACATAGTTGTTTCTGGAAGTTTGTTACAAAATGACTAAAAGTCTAAAGTAAATTAACCTTGTAAAACATGCTATGCTTGTACAAAAGTGTCTTTACTTGAAGCTTTCATTAATATGAGTGACACCCCACGGTAGCATTGTTGTGCCTTGAGACGGCTGGAAAAAGTCTCTCCGTACATTCAATCAGTGTTGTTATTAATTACGTCGTTTGAAGGTCGTTGAGCACGATACTTATGCCCTATGTTCTAAACTTACCTTTGTTTTAATATTTTTGCCAGTTTTGAGATGGGTGGTTTCAATTTCCCAGCCAATATAGATTTGGATATTGTTCAATCACCCCCAAGGATATACTTCCTGCTTTTTTAATTTTTGCCTTTGGCGTCGTCTGTGACATGCAGGATTTATATTCGAAGATCCTATGTCAAAATTTAAATTTAAAATGATTAATCAACATTTTCTTAATTTTATAATCACTTAGTCAATTAACTGAAGTAAACGATGCCCGCGCCCCCCCCCCCCCCCCCACCCCATTCGCGCGCAGTTATCGACTAAATAATGCTCTTCAATATTAGAGAGCGCTAAGACGGGGGGCAACTTTGAAAGTACTCTATGTAAACTAGACAATAACACTCAATAAATGCACCAAAACAATGGTCATCCTTAAGTTTATCAGGCTGTGCCAATAGTTCATGTAAATAAAGACTTATCTCACTGTTATTACTGATTTAATGTGCGTGCAAACCCTAACTGTTTACCAAAGTCTGTCATTGTTGAAATGTACGAATGTTTAGACGACATTGTATTGTTATTAGTCTGTCATTGTTGAAATGTACGAATGTTTAGACGACATTGTATTGTTATTAGTCTACGGCAGGCATAAATTATGGTTTAAATCTACTTGTTGCGAAATGATACTAATCATAAAACACGTATATTTTCTGAAAAAAGTATTTAAAAATAATTCATAACATTAAAATGAAAACATGATAAATAGGTTATATCATGTCTTATTTAAAGGAATAGCCATCGGCGTGAGTACATAAATCATGTTGTTTTCTTTCTGCAAATGTTTTACACAAATTGAAAAGCTTCTATTCATACATGTATTACTGGGCGACAGGATGGAAAAGACCTTTGGTTGAAAGAACTTCACATTTAATAAGACCTTCATAGTAGTCAAGTCCCTGAAAATTGTATGTGATCATGTTTGGGTTGCCTAGAGGGCTTTTCCCTGTTTTCCCACAAGGATATAGAGATTAACACGATTACGAGTACAAGTCAAGCATAAATTTAAAAATTTCTTCTTAAGCAGTAACGCCACAGTGCGTGGTAAATGTTTAGTGTACAGACGGGTTAAGGCAAATTTACGCGTTAAAAGTACTATTTTGCGTGCTTATATCACATTGTCTCGATAGCTCAGTGTTTTTGCATCCGGATGGCATAGGCCTAACATTTTTTTGACAGGGGTTCGATTCACAATGACACACGGCTTTTGAGAAAATATTTTAGATTTATATTTTTAACTTTTATTGCAGTCATTCAATAGTATTTTATGTGTTTTACTTCAGTTTCTTTTATCGCAGAAAAAATTATTGTGTAAAAAATATTTTTAAAAAACTAAAGAAAAACATGTTTCGAACCAACAACCTATAACAGCGTTGATACCATTGCATTTTAAATGACTTCGTCTTAGACCACTCGGCTAATGGGACATGTATGGAAAGCTTTACGCTTTGTATTTAACAACGATTAAAATATTAATTCATTGTTTACATGTAACGTCAATATAAACACGCACATGTAAACATTGCAAAATTATCGTTGCCTAATAATAGTTGTTTATGTTTAGTAACTGACCTAGATTAAACTTATCACACGGCCTCTCAAGGCCGTTTATATTGATATAAGCCTCACATATTATTTTTAGTTATATTCAAACATTGTATAAAATGAAGAAATAAATAATTCTAAAAACTCAAATCCATGTTTTGTTTGTTTTTGTCAAAATCTGAACTCACAGCACTTCTTCAAGTGTAAGCAGTTAGTGACAGTTCAGCCCCACTAAAAGCACTATAAACATTCATAACAAAAAAAATCAGGAAAAATAGAATATTCCAGTTTATGTTATAAAACTTGACCACTGAAGACTTACACACAGGCATGACATTTTAAACAAGTAATTTTTTGGCTTTGCCTTAAATGCTCCTATGCAGAGTCATTTTTGTATCCCCACCCCATGTAAAAAATACCCAAAAAGACATTTTCTGGCTATTATTTCAATAAATTTTCACTACCTGCAAGACCAAATTCCTGAATTTTACATTAAAAGCAGCTATAAACATATTTATTTATGGAAACACAGTCTATTTAATATCATTCTGCACTTTAAATACTCAGCCATGACTTTTGTGGAAACCAAGACATGGTGAAAATCCAAAAGAAAATGACATTTTGATGCATTTGGAGTGGAAATCATTCATTTCATGAGACTGTTGTTTACTAAATTCTTCCAGTTGTCATATAAAATGTGTTTTTCTGCATGAAAACAAACAATAAACCTTGACTGGACACTGCTATTTACCCAGGGGCTTTTTTTTGCCCTGAAATGCCTCTAGGATGTCACTCCTGATAGCTAATCCTATATCAAAATCCCATGAAATAAAGAATTATCAGATCCAACTGCTTTAAAAATAGTCAATATGCATGAAATGATTAAATTATTATGTAATTCAATTGCTCTGATTGTATAATAAAGCATATTTCCTCAGATGATTTTTCTGTTTAATTTTCTTTGTTGAAAGGGAGACAACTCATGTTCTCTAAATTATTCTACTTTGCTATAACTTACAATTTTGTAAGTATAAATATAAAAACATATTTCTGCTATAATTATTTTCAAAAAATCTCAAGCTGGTGCTACAGTTTTGAAAACAAAAGTGTCAAGCAGACATTATGTTTAAGGCCCCATGTTAAACAATTTCTAATAAACATATAAGCCAGATTTAGTTCTGTCATAGAATCCATGATTTTCTGGGACCAGACTCCCAAAAGAAAACCAGTTATTATATAACCACTTTAACAGAGAAATACTGCTATTCTCTGTTAAAAACAAAATTTAAAACTATTGTATACCTCAATCATAGTAGCAAATCAGTAAGTGAAATCCTTTACACAGTCAGAGATCTATTTAACATACCCGGTGGCATTTTATGGTCAAACTTATCGAAACTTCCAGGAACTGACTTAAAATTATTTGTTCGCGAAATAATTTACTGCTTCGCAACTGAAATCCAACTCATACCGAACAAAAGTCACACATAAAATTCTTTTTTTTTCTCATTCTGCCTTTATTCTATTACCAGTTTTAATATACATCCACTCTACACTGTTCAACATTAGGCATCAAAAACATATCTAACAAATCTGAGACTTACTGAAAAATAAAGAAAGACTTTTAAAAGGGGAAAAACACAGCTTTTGTGTCTAAAAGGCAAATCTAATTCATAATAAAGTCATTATTTCCTAACCAGAATTAAATCAAAGCCACACTTTTGATCCAAATACACCTTACAGTGACCACCACCTCTAAGCTTCAACAAATGCAAGCATTATCCTCAAAATCTTACAACCTTTTTATACCAAAATAAGCAAATGCATAACAAACAAGCAAATTCGTTGAATTTATATCCCCCGCCGAGTACTGGTTATTACTAACACAACAGCTGAAGTCATAGGGCTTTCTTTAGATATTTATTATGGATGGCAAAAAAGGTGAAAAAAAACTTCAGATGGTGAAAAGGGTTGGGCAGCTCACCAGAATATAAAAATGAGACAAAAAGTCTTCAAGTTGTTGAAATGAAGAATGCAGTAGTAAAAATATAGTGCTGTATTTAAAAGAAATCTATGCAGAAGTTGCATAGAAGTAGCATATAAACGAATACTACTCTATATGCATAGTGCATAACTTATCAAAGGGCCATAACTCTGTGTTAAACGGTCAGACCAGAACAGGACAACAATATGGGCATCTTGTCTTGGTATTGATGGTTTCCATAGATTCCTGCTGAGAAATAGCAAGGAAACAAATACTGCTCTACAAGCAAAATGCATAACTTATCAAAGGGCTATAACTCTGTGTTAAAGGATCTGACTGAATCAAGATGACAATATGTGAGTCTCCTCTTGGTATTGATGTTTCCCAGAAAGTTTTATTAAAATCCATCCAGTTGCAGAGAAATAGCGTGGAAACAAATTCTGCTCTATTTGCATAAGGTATAAGTTATCAAAGGGCAATAACTCTGTGTTAAACAGTCTGACCGGAACAAGATGACAAAATGGGCATCTCGTCTCAGTATTGATGTTTCCAAGAAAGTTTCATTTCAATCCATCGAGAAGTTGAAAAGAAATAGAGCGGAAACAAATACTGCTCTATTATGCATAAGTCATCAAAGGGCAATAACTCTGTGTTAAACAGTCTGACTGGAACAAGACAACTATATACACATCTCTTCTTGGTATTGATGGTTCTCAGAAAGATTAATTGAAATCCATCCAGTAGTTGCAGAGAAATAGAGGAAAAGAATACTGTTCTATAATATGCATAATGCATAAGTTATCAAAGGGCAATAACTCTGTGTTAAATAGTCTGACAGGAACAACAGGATGATATGCACATTTCCTCTTGGTATAGATGGTTTCAAGAAAGTTTCATTGAAATCCATCCAAAAGTTGCAGAGAAATAGCGCGGAAATAAATACTGCTATATATGCATAATGCATAAGTTATCAAAGGGCAATAACTCTGTGTTAAACAGTCTGACTGGAACAAGACCATGACATGCGCATCTCTTCTTGGTATTGATGTTTTCCAGAAAGTTTCATTGAAATCCATTCAGTAGTTGCAGAGCAATAGCATGGAAATGAATACTGCTATATATGCATAATGCATAAGTTATCAAAGGGCCATAACTCTGTGTTCAACAGTCTGACTGGAACAAAACGACAATATGCGCATCTCCTCTTGGTATTAATGGTTCTCAGAAAGATTCATTGAAACCCATCCGCTAGTTACAGAGAAATAGCGCGGAAACGAATACTGCTCTATATGCATAATGCATAAGTAATCAAAGGGCAATACCTCTGTGTTAAATGATCTGACCGAAACAAGACAATGATATGCGCATCTCCTCTTGGTATAGATAGTTTTCAGCAAGTTTCATTGAAACCCATCCGCTAGTTACAGAGAAATAGCGCTGAACAAATACTGCTCTATATGCATAATGCATAAGTTAATGAAGGGCAATAACTCTGTGTTAAATGGTCTGACCGAAACAAGACAAAGATATGCACAACTCCTCTTTGTATAGATGGTTTTCAGCAAGTTTCATTGAAATCCATTCAGTAGTTGCAGAGAAAGCGCGGAAACGAACACTGCTCTATATGCATAATGCATAAGTTATCAAACGGCAATAACTCTGTGTTAAATGGTCTGACCGGAACAAGACGACGATATGCGCATCTCCTCTTGGTACTGATGGTTCTCAGAAAGATTCGTTGAAATCCATCCAGTGGTTGCAGAGAAATAGCTCGGAAACGAGTACTGCCCTATATACATAATGCATAAGTTATCAAAGGGCCATAACTCTGTGTTAAATGGTCTGACCGAAACAAGACAACGATATGCGCATCTCCTCTTGGTATAGATAGTTTGCAGCAAGTTTCATTGAAATCCATTCAGTAGTTGCAGAGAAATAACGTGGAAACGAATACTGCCCTATATACATAATGCATAGGTTATCAAAGGGCCATAACTCTGTGTTAAATGGTCTGACCGGAACAAGACGACGATATGCGCATCTCCTCTTGGTACTGATACTTCCCACAGAGTTTCGTTGAAATCCATTCAGTAGTTGCAGAGAAATAGCGCAGAAACGAATACTGCCCTATATACATAATGCATAAGTTATCAAAGGGCCATAACTCTGTGTCAAATGATCTGACCAGAACAAGACGATGATATGCGCATCTCCTCTCAGTACTGATACTTCCCACAGAGTTTCGTTGAAATCCATCCAGTGGTTGCAGAGAAATAGCCCGGAAACGAATACTGCCCTATATACATAATGCATAGGTTATCAAAGGGCCATAACTCTGTGTTAAATCGTCTGACCGGAACAAGACGACGATATGCGCATCTCCTCTTGGTACTGATACTTCCCACAGAGTTTCGTTGAAATCCATCCAGTGGTTGCAGAGAAATAGCCCGGAAACGAAATTCGGACGGACACCGTGACACCGTGACGACGTGACACCGTGACGGACGGACAACGCCAAAACAATATCCCCCTCTCGATTTCATCGGCGGGAGATAAAAATGCACTCACATGCATAGTTTTACAACAATCCTACCTTAAAAAGTGACAATTTCTATACTTTTCATGGGAAATGTCATAAAGTGCAGGTATCAACAAAGCTACAACACCATCTCCCATTCTGAATATAGTGAATAAGGCTATTTTCAACATTATCCTAATTCAGAGGCCCCTTTATTAACAACTTACAATCAGACTCCTTCTAACTGCTGCAAAGGTGTGTAGAAATTCTTTAGATTTCTCAATATTCACAAAATTAACAAATTGTATACAAAATCAGTTTCAAACAAGGCGCTCAATAGATCACATACATCCAGAGTCTTGCTGCCTTTAGGTCAGCGTACACTATTGCGTTTCCCTATATGTTCTATATAGAGTCTTGGGAGTCTCCTTTATTTATTTATTCTAAGACAATATCAGGCATGGTCTTCTGATGAAGTTTGAATATAAATCTACATAAAAACATAGATTCCATACCACCATGACCGATGGTTTCTACCTCTAATTTCACTTTGAAGACTACCACCCTTGCCTATTGACTAAATTTACTTGTGACTTACCTGTTTATAGGCATTATTTTAAAAGTATTTTTTTTCTTATCCAAAATGTTTTGGATAATGATTTTTGGTTCCAACAGCTGCAGAAATACACAATTTCTGTTTTTTAGAAGGAGTTTTATTTTTTCTTTAGCTATATTGGCCAATGAGCTAATGTTTCTATAGAGTCTTGCGGGTCCCCTAACTTTTTTTTAACCAATCGGGAAGCAGCTTTTATTTAGTGTTCACTGATCTATAACGAATTGAGATGTAACATGGAGGAGCACGTGACGGTTTAGGCTATAGACCACTAAATCAAATCCTATAGACTCCCACTTAGCAATTCATCAAATTTCGAATTTGCTATTGGGTCAAGCCTTTGAAATCTTATATTCAGAACCAACTAAAACATATTAAAATCCGACTCTTATCATAGCATAAACGGTAAACGTTTTACGGCATTTTAGCCCTTCGCGGAACTTTTGTCAACAATCTGTCAAAATACGTGCTACTAATTTAATCACGGAATGTGACAGTATCCAATTTTACGATTTTTTTCGGCTTACTACTAAAATCATTTATTTTCCCAGCATCATTTTCTTTTTTACATTTCAATTTCCATTGTTCTCAATCAATTCTGACTATCTGTAAAAGTGGATCCAGACGATGGTTCTCTAAAGCTGTAGATCATGTTTTGGCAAATCTATTTATAGCTTTCTGTACCAGTTTCGACATCTGTCGGATAATCAATATTAGTGACTTAATCGGTTTGATACATTTCTCATATTAACTTTCGCAATAATAGTAATTTGAGTTTACTTTTCAATATGCGAATTGGAACAAAGCATTGTGATAACAAATAGGTATGGGCTTAAATTTGCAACTAAATTAAATGCAAATGAAGCACCAATCATTAAATGCACAAATCATTGTACTTACTAATAGTCATTGGCCTAAATTTGTATCTACATGTAAATTAAATGCAAATGATCCATCAAGCATTGTGTCGATTTCTTTTGAAATTTGGTATTGTGGTTTCGTTTTGCTAATGTGAACAAGGGCAAATTTTATTTAAACAGGCACCGCATCAGAGAACTGATTTCCTTTTTAAGTAAATGGCATTTAGGAGCACCTTCTCCTCATCAAATTTCTTTAAAATCGCGCAGCATTTCAAAGTTATGTTACTTCGCATCCTGCTGATTATATTCCCCTTTAGATTCAAACCTACGCTATTTGTGTCCAAACTGTACAAGACAGTCATAGGCCTAAACTACCCAACATCTGTCAACTTGATGACAGAAAGGCCTGTGCCTTAGAAGGGAAGGGTACAGACAAAAGAGGTAAAGCTTGATGTAGATTGCTGTTGTTATCAGCCGAAATGAACAATTAACATGGATAGATCACCGCTACACTGCTTTAGCAATTTCAAGAATAAGAAGGTAGGTGATGTAAGCGCATAGGAGCTGTTACCGCAAGAGCAGAGACCGCTAACACCGGCGGCCACGGCTCAAACATAAGGGTTCTTGGGCGCATATGCGATGCCATTAACAATATACTCCTACCATCAGATCTTCGTTTTTTTGCATTAAATCGTTGTCGGCTTGCCTAATACATAACACATAAAAGTCAAGTGTCAACATCCAGGAAATGGCGATATGTTGCGGGATTTCCTCAGTGTATTAAAGCCATGGTTGAGTAAGGAGGTAATACCAGTTAAATGTATGGAATAAGTAGCGCTACACAGAATATGGAAAACAATGTCGTATTCAAAGAACAGGGTCGGAGGCTAAATTTTCAGAAAGGGGTTCGTTAGGGGAAGTCTTATGATAGTTACATGATAATTTCCAAAATTAGCAACATCTCCGTGAAATTTAAATAATTCTGCATCAAACAACAAAAACAACAACAACAACAAGAACAAACAAACAAAACAACGACTCTTGATCCGCCCCTTAAAACATGCAATAAGTATGGATGAAACATTATTACTGATGCATCTTTTGTTTTCATATTTATGTAAAATTATTATTAGGTTTATACACTAGTCAAAAGTTCTAAGTGCACACTTGATAAATGTTATTTTTTTAATTATTTGATTGAATCTTTTAAAATAGTGTAAACTACAATGAAGAAGAATCAATATTCTATTAAAGCACACCAAACATTTTAAGTCTGCTTAACCATATTAAGAAATAATAATATTTTAGCTAACCTGTTCTCAGAAAGCAATTCTCAAGTTAATTATCATTGCATCGGCTATCATCTGTGATCGTTTTCTCATCTCTGTATAATTTAAATTTCATGCAAATTTAAAGAAAATACTGTAGTTTGCCATTCCATTGCACTGAAATAGCTTTCTGTATCTTTGAAATGGTCTGCTGGGCACGATGAGCCAACACACTCAACTCTATTTTATCCATAACGTTTTTACATGATTTCAAGGAGAAAATTCCATCTTTAACACAATGTTTTGTGCCAAAAGTTTTTGAATTGTCTAACAGTTTGGGATGATACAATTCTCTATGATAGATGTGTAACAACCTTTCTAAACGAAAAAATGTATTCATTTCGATAAAATTGACCAGTTTTCGGACACGCTTTTGACCAAAAAAGCGTCATTTTCGAATAATTCGATTTTGAAGTTTATTGAATTTCTATAAATTTTAGTTTTAAATTTTTATTTATTGGACACATATCCAACAAATGTTACACTAATATTTTCGATTTTACGTTGTTTTACGTAAATATTTAATGACGTAATTGAGTAACATCAGCGTTCAACGTAAGCAACGTAATCAATCTAGAAAATAATATCGTTTGATTTTCTTCTTAAATTAATAAAGCATGCAAAACTAAGGTATTTCTTTTGCATTTACGAAAACCGTCAAGAATTTTTACAACAAATTTGAAGTTGTGCCTGTGAAAAGAATTTTGACGGCAATGTCGTTGTCTGCTGACGTCAACCGTTCCATGGTTACAATTTGTTGATGTGTTTTTATGCTCCCCCCGAAATTCGGGGGAGCATATAGTTGTCGCTTTGTCCGTCCGTCCGTCCCGTTCGTCCGTTCGTCCGTTCGTCCGTTCGTCCGTCCGTCCGTCATAATATTGTCCGGACAATTACACAAAAACTATGAGAGGTATCAAGACTAAACTTCATAGGTAGTTAGATCTCGTTGAGGAGCAGTGCAGTGCACAAGAACTATAACTCTTGCTTTATTCATTTTTGAGTTATTGCCCTTTGAAATTTCTCATACTTACTTTTTGTCCGGGGCATATCTCCCAAAGTCTAAGAGTTATGAAGTTGAAACTTCATAAGTAGATAGATCTCAATGAGGAGCAGTGCAGTGCACAAGAACCATAACTCTTGCTTTATTCATTTTTGAGTTATTGCCCTTTGAAATTTCTCATACTTACTTTTTGTCCGGGGCATATCTCACAAAGTATAAGAGTTATGAAGTTGAAACTTCATAAGTAGATAGATCTCAATGAGGAGCAGTGCAGTGCACAAGAACCATAACTCTTGCTTTATTCATTTTTGAGTAATTGCCCTTTGAAATTTCTCATACTTACTTTTTGTCCGGGGCATATTTCACAAAGTATAAGAGTTATGAAGTTGAAACTTCATAAGTAGATAGATCTCAATGAGGAGCAGTGCAGTGCATAAGAACCATAACTCTTGCTTTATTCATTTTTGAGTTATTGCCCTTTCAAATTTCTCATACTTACTTTTTGTCTGGTGCATATCTCACAAAGTATAAGAGTTATGAAGTTGAACCTTCATAACTAGATAGATCTCAGGGAGGAGCAGTGCAGTGCACAAGAACCATAACTCTTGCTTTATTCATTTTTGAGTTATTGCCCTTTGAAATTTTTCATACTTCCTTTTTGTCCGGGGCATATCTCACAAAGTATAAGAGTTATGAAGTTGAAACTTCATAAGTAGATAGATCTCAATGATGAGCAGTGCAGTGCATAAGAACCATAACTCTTGCTTTTATTGATTTTTGATTTATTGCCCTTTGAAATTTCTCTTACTTATTTTTTGTCCAGGGCATATCACACAAAGTATAAGAGTTATGAACTTGAAACTTCATAAGTAGAATGAATTCGTTGAGGAGCAGTGCAGCACACAAGAACCATAACTCTTGCTTTATTCATTATAGAGTTAATGCCCTTTGAAATTTACCATACTTACTTTTTGTCCGGGGCATATCTCACAAAGTATAAGAGTTAGGAAGTTGAAACTTCATAAGAAGATAGATCTCAATGAGGAGCAGTGCAGTGCACAAGAACCATAAATCTTGCTTTATTGATTTTTTATTTATTTCCCTTTGAAATTTCTCTTACTTAGTTTTATCTGGTGCATATCTCACAAAGTATAAAAGTTTCTGAACTTGAAACTTCATAAGTAGAATGATCTCAATGCGGAGCAGTGCAATACACAAGAACCATAACTCTTGCTTTATTCATTTTTGAGTTAGTGCCCTTTGAAATTTCTCATTTTTTTTGGTCTTATTTTTGTACAATATTGTAAAATGCTTTCTGTTTGAATCGTAAAGGAAACTTTCAAATACAATATCTTTCTTACAAATTCTTCCTGTTCTAACAAAAAAGTATTTGTGACAAAGCGGCGTTGGGGAGCATAACCCGTCTCTGACGGCTCTTGTTCCTGTTTGTCTGGAGTCGGTGAACATGTGAAAAACAAAAACGATTGTAAAAAAATTAATTTCGCTTGTCCCACGGGGATAATGCATAAATAGCGTATGCCGACGTGGATGACGTAAAACGTGAAACATATGCAAGGTTATCAAAAAATTATTATTGTTTGATCATTATTAACCTTAAGTCAAACTTTCATTCAATTTGAATAAGTTTACTTTAGGATATTCAAACTTGAAAAGTGTGCACTTAGAACTTTTGACCAGTGTATATTATAGAGAGAATCGATGCCAAATTTATGAACTGGGATCCTATTATTGCTTGCAGTATTTCAGTATACTAATGATTTAAACGTTTTATTTACCAAATGATTACATATAAGTCACTTTTTATATCGACATGCCACTGTTATGCAGCCAAAATCATCTCCTCCGCGCTCCCAGTGTTAAAATCGCTCTTGATCGCACGTGTGATGTCTCTTTAGAATGATTTTACGATTAAGGCAAACGTAGCCTAAAAAGTAAAATCATAGATCGACCCTAATTAGAATAAACAATAATCGTGGGTTGAGCGCAATAGGGTTGTAATTCCATTTCTTTTGAAAATGGCTTTTTTTGCATAATATGGCTCATAACCCTAACCCTATATGGCTCATTTTATATTAATACATTGTACATAATATGATAAAAGAAAATTGAGTTTGAAAAAAAACAACACTAAATATTGCAAATAAATCCTAAGGCTAAATCTCATATTGAATAAATTTTGTGTGCAATACGGTTGAAACTCAAATTAAAACCATGTTGCACAAAAAGGCATTGACTTAACTGGGATGAGTTGTAAGTGGAATAGAGATGTAACTCAGTCTTTATATGTACATAATTTATAAAATATAAAATATAAGCATGAATTCAAATTGTCATTACTGGGGTTTGATTAACAGAAATCCCCTTACCAGTTACCATGAACTATGAATGGCTTAAAACCAGAATGTTTTTAATATATAGTTGTATATTCAAAGATCTCTTTTGCAATAAAAAAAATCATTGTTCTCATTTATGTCAAATTTTATGTCGAAAACGGTTGTAGGTCATATATATATTTATAACAGGCGCGTAGGAGCAGGGGCCGCAGGAGCCGCGGAGGCGGCCCCAATATTTCGGCAAGTCGCAGCCCCGGCGGCCAAGACTTTAAAATAGGGTTCTTCGGCGATTATGCAATGCCATAAACAGTAAAATCTAGCCATAAGATCGTCGTTTTCACCTATATCGGCTTAGCTAATACACAGTCAAATGTCAACGTCAAGGAAACGGTGAAGTGTCGCGGGATTGCCTCAGGGTTTTAAACCAACGGCCGAATAAGGAGCTAATCCCAGTTAAATGTATCGAAATAAGTAGCGCGAAACAATGTCGTATTCGAAGACCACAATCGGCAAAGTTCAAGCTGGGTTAAAATCTGATAATAAGGCGCATGTTCAAGAAAGCGCTAAAAATGGATAATATTGTAATTCGTAAAATTCACATCATTTCCTAAGGAATATTCAGTAATACGACACTATTACTGATTCATCTTTATATACATACCAGCGTTCCCCCTCTCATAAGTGAAATCCTGTATCTGCCCCTTTCATTTCATAATTTTGTTGTTTGGCGTACCTATGCACAAACTTTCAAAATGACATAAGCATAAATCATAGGTAAAATATAACATTTAAGGGCGCTTATAAATTTGTAATTTTGAGATAAGGTATATTATTCTAGCACTTTAAAACTGAATTTATAGCTCTATATCTGCGATTTTTGTTTGTAGAATAAAACCACGAAGGAGATACTGACGTTCAATAGCTTTTCAAGTGTTCATGCTAATATAGTGTCAGCCTTATACAAGTACACTAAAAAACAAAACAAAAAGACTATTTATACAAAGAGACAGTATATTTTATATAAAAACATATATAATCCGATCTGTACAATTATTACTTTTGCATATGAAGAATTATGTATTATTGAAGGAATAGGCGTCTAATTTACGAACAGTGATCTTATTGTTGATTGCAGTAGTTCAGTACTCGAATATGATGATTTGAACGTTTTATATACACCAATGACTACATATAATTGTTTTATAAAATAAGAAACTTATTATATCGACATATCAATGATAATATTATGCAGCCAAAATCATCTCTTCCACGGCCCCAATGTCCAAATCGCTCCTACGCGCCTGTATAAATATCTCTTTTGGAAATTATTTTTTAACATTTCTTCTTTATAAGTTTATATGTATATAAACAGAAAAGAATAAACATTCAAATATGAGAATAACAAATTAGTTTTTTGTTAATACTGAAAACTTTCATAAAAAGTGACTTACAACCGTGTTGCGCTCAACTCACCCACGATATATGCGCTGAGTAGTTTCCCTGATTTTCTCATTTCCCCTAACCAAGATGAATAACGATGGCTAAAACAACCAAATAATCAAATAGGCATAATACACATTTCAAACAGGTTTACAAATAGTTAAAATGGAATGGTTTGACACGAACAGCTCGCTTTTTAGGCCGTGTACTCCTTTTGCTGCATTAGCAGCAATTTTTTTCTTGTTTATTTATAGAGGTAAAAGCGCTGACGTGGTTTTTATCACGAAGGGAATATCGCATTACTGGTAAAAAAACCTCGTGGTTAGAGATATGATGCGTTGGTTCAATGAATGAAGTAAATACATAAACGAGATTTAAAAAATGTATACGTTGAAAAATAAACATGTATCTTTTTAAAAAATAAAAAAAACGAATACCATACCACTGAAATTCGAATTTAATTAAATGTTGATTTAGTGTAAAAGTTGAGGGCTTAAAAAGCCAGGCGAGACTATGAAAGAACTAAAATTATAAAATAATAAATTCCGGAAAGATAGTACGAGGGTCATCCAATACAGAATGAGATTTTCCAGATAGATGAAATCTGTTATATACGTGTCAAGTATTGTTAGCCTTTCGCACGTACCGTTAGGTAACGTTATGATGACTTCATCAATCGTGACGTCACTTCGCTTTCTAGTATTCGGAACATAATGGCCACGTTCACTGCCATTAAACAACGAGCGTATATAAAAGTCGAGTACTACTGAGATACTTAAAGTGTTGAAATACTGAATACCCTGCAAAGCGTTTGTGGTAAAACCCAGTGAAACCGCTCTTCCGAAATCTACAGTTTACCGATTGATTGACGATTTTTAAAAGAGGAGAAATGATCAACAGCCCAGGACGGCCAGTGGAGGTAACCGCGCCAGAAAACCTTGAAGAAATACAGAAACTTTTGAAAACTGACGTAAGATTCACAGGGAATCGGCACATAGCTTTTTTTCTAATCCTTCCAATCTATGTTAT
The DNA here is from genome assembly GCA_038501625.1 of Corbicula japonica. Taxonomy (NCBI): domain Eukaryota; kingdom Metazoa; phylum Mollusca; class Bivalvia; order Venerida; family Cyrenidae; genus Corbicula; species Corbicula japonica. Next base: position 45,167 of record JAZAYU010000836.1, read on the forward strand.
AATAATAGATAAGGGATTTATGTTACTGATTTCCCTATATAAATCCATTAGGACACGGGTCCGCAACACCGATCACCACGAGTAAATCACTTTTCCCACATGCTTTGTGCCAAAATCCTTGGTTCAGATTGAAAGAGTGAACAAAAATGATTCTCTCACCACCAATGGTCTTTTCCAGGATGTTCTGTTGTTTGCAGTTAAAGCAAATTTTTTTTTATTTAACACAAAATAGCTGAAAGTCAGCCATCATTGTTTTGCATTATTGGTGATGTCCGATTGGCTCAAAATGTTATAGACTTTTTCATTAGCCAATCAGATTAATTGATTCTTTACACACCTCCAACTTGCAAAATGGCTACCAGTGAAAGTTAGTTGATCAAAAAAAGAAAAAGTTGTTTATGCTGTGAGCTACAGAATATTCTGGAAAAGACCATTGGTGGTGAGATAATAATTTTTGTTCATTCTTTCAAACTGAATCAAGGATTTTGGCACAAAGCATGTGGGAAAAGTGATTTACTCGTGGTGATCGGTGTTGCGGACCCGTGTCCTAATGGATTTATATAGGGAAATCAGTAACATAAATCCCTTGTCTATTATTATAACATAGATTGGAAGGATTAGAAAAAAAAGCTATGTGCCGATTCCCTGTGGTAAGATTAACATGCGAGGAAAAATCGAAGTAGGTGTAATCCGCGGTTCATACAATTTTGACAACGATATTAAAAATGAGATGCATAGCCGCGCGTTTGGTACCTCACTGATTATCTGAAAACCAAAAGACTGACCGCATCGACATCCTTAAAACTATGTTAAAAAGGTAAGAAAAGGAATATTTTCTTAGTGGGATAGTTGCAATTGACGAAAGATGGATTCGCTGTTACGAACCAGAATTTAAGCGGCAATCATCCGTGTGGCATACACCGACCTCACCAAGATCAAGCGAAAAAATGATTTTAAAATGATGATGATTTGTGCGTACGGTTGTGTTGGTGTATTAGTTGCAGAGCGAATACGTTTAGGCATAACAGTTAAATGAAGAAGTGTTCAGAGACTTCCTAATTAAAAAAATACGCCCAACTATCAGAAAGAATGGCAGAACACTATTAGAAGCCAAACCATTAATCTTACATGAAACGATTCGTGCCATAAATCTGAAAGGGTGACGTCATTAATAATGTCTTATGAGTGGGACGTGTTACCGCATCTATTCTCCGGATATGTGTCCGCCAGACATTGACCTCTTCACTAAGATCAAAGAACCTCTAATTCATTTCAGCGATTTAGACAGAGACTCGGGGATGTTATATTGAAGGAATTTAAGAAGGCGTGTCATTATACTACGAGGGCTGTCCGGAAAGTTCATATACTACTTTATTTCTTACACTCAAGCAATACATACATAAAACAAATTAGGCCAGCAAATACGTACATATCTAACAAACAAATTTACAAAAAACTGGCAGGCTGAGATGAACATTAACATAAAAACAGTCCTAACATCCAACATATATACATAATCACGGAACACTTTTAAACGTCATCAACGTCAAATGAACGTCATGTAATCACTCCTTCTCAAAAAATATCGCCACACAATTTTACTCATTTCTGATGCCGGCTGACCCATTGCTGGTATACCCCTTTGTACCATTCTCGACCAAAACCAGATATCGCCGATCAAACACCGAAGTTCTTCCAAATCTGCAAATCTTTTCCCGCGCAATTCCGACTGTTCTAACGCGTTCTACGTAATTCGGCTCTGCTACTTTCGGTCGTCCGCTTCGTTTCTTATCGAACACATTTTCATCCCCGCTTCTAAATCTGCTGTGCCACTTAAACACAAGTTGCCTTGAACATTTGCCGGTAGTATCTGCTTTTGAAATAAACTTCCACGTCTCAGTTGGTGTCATATTAGCCTGAACACAAAACTTGATAACACTCCGTTGCTCCGTCCGTGAAATTGACGTCATTTTTTCGAAACAAATTTTAAGCGCCCGAATGCGTCTAACGGTCGTTTACAACTTTTTTATTAACATATGACGTCATAATTTTCACCAAATGTCATGCTATGATATCAAATAACTTCGCGTAAGTAAAAACGCGTTAGGCATAAAACTTTAATTTTTATTAACTTTTATTTTGAGTAGCTACTGTCATGGAATCAAAGTGCTCCGTGAACCGTCGGTCATGTTACCATGGCGATGGGCGTTTTGCAAATATTATCCTGTTTATAAATTTAGAAATATGTAGCCAATACATACTTAAGCAAAATACCAAAACAGCTTATTGATATGACTGCTTATAATTATTCTGTAGCCTTGTCAACGAACTTTCCGGACAGCCCTCGTACATCACTTTTTTATCAAAAAAGTCTCATTGTTAATGGATGACCCTCGTAATTCATCCAATGTTCCTTTTTTCACAATGACTTGAAGCCAAAGGAACGTTGTAGGAGCAAACAACTGTGAGAAGGATTTTGATCGGCTGATCCCATTGATTGTACCTAGGTCCTTTAGTAATAGAATTACATTATTGATATAAGAATTAACAGATTGTCATTTACTCTCGAGCCACCAAAGAGACTACATATATTCGTCACAGTGTTCGTAGTGCCACTATGAATTTACAAGGCGGGATGCAATGTTAAGACATTTTCAAAATACGGTGGAAGAAAGCAAACAAATGTAATAGAACCCTCAACACAGGAAGTGCCATTATCACCACAAAAGATGCCACTACTGCCGCCGCCATCACCACCACAGACAACAAAGTGCACTGAAGCGTATCCACCATACTACAAAAGCAGTGCCACCACCACCAACACCACCACTTCCTCAACAACGACGATCACCACCACAGCCAGTGCAACCACTACCACAGCCAGTGCCACCACCACAACAGCCATAGATGGTGACTATTTCACAATTGTAAACAAATATATCTCTATCAAGTAACCACCTATTTTTTTGCTGATTTGTAAACTTCAAATTTTTTATATTCATCGTGTGGGTTGATCCAAATTATAGTCTAAGCGTACATAAAGAATAAAGTTCTTGTTGTGTACAAAAATAAAATGCATTCTATAATGTTACTCTACAAAAATCGTATATATTGTAATCGAATCTTTTATTAACAGCCTGTGGAAAGACGACGTTTGTGGAAGATTTATTTCTCAAATAAAATAGCATGATTTAGACCATTTACTGAGGGATCGTATCACAGGTCTCTCGGTGATTTCCATCATCTAGAAGTTAATTTGGAATAAAGATCCTACCTAGTCATGTTTAATAACCCAGTTGATCGACAATCAATGATGACACTAGCTCGACAGAAGTACCCATGGAATAATACGAAATTCCAGAAAGCTTTCGCAAAAGCTACAAAGAATCCTCATGGATATTTTCCGGTGGACTTGAAACCCTTTGCTTCAGAAAATGGCATATTGAAATATGACATAGTTTCCCAGAACAGAATATAGACACGATGATTTTAACCAATCAGGTGCAAGATCGCCCAGAAACTTCTATAATAGACTAAAATTTTGGAAGTACGGGTCATACGTCAATCGGGAGTTCGAACTATTTACATTGCCGAAAACTTAGAGCAGGAAATACGATATAAGAAAAAGCGCAAGCTTGTGACGACTGTGATCTATTATTTGATTCCAGACACGATGTTTAGAGACACGAAAACGCGACTGGTGTCCAGAAAACGGAGAACCTACGGCTAAAATACGAAAAAGGAAAATGATGACATTGAAAACGTGTAAGTCAATGAGGGATATCTGCATTTGTGACGTCTTGCTCAAAGATGAGGCAAAGACAAGTTCAACAAGTTATACGGTCATTTCATTGACAATGGAGAAAACGAGATGACGAAACAGAATGGCTGAGGAACGTTCACACCCCTACAAAGACAAAAACATTTTTAAAGATACCAATCATTATTACTGGAGATGTAATGTTTCCCCTTAAGAGTTATCACCAAGGCTTCCCATTTAGCCATTATCGACCAGATAAGCACCATGCGTATTTAAGGAGTCAGTTTGACATCGGCAGTGAGTCTTAGAGAAAAACTAAAATTCCTTTGAGGACTTATTGATGACTGAAAAATCTGTCAACAAAGAAAACAAAGAAGACGCGAATGAAGAGGACTCTAATTAAACGCGGTTGACACTGAAAAGGCCTATCATTTGAAATTTGAACATTTACGGTTAGTGCGGAAAAAAGACAATCTTTTGATGGCTGACTTGATTGATATGGTAATGTTTGCTGACTAGAACTAGAAATATAAATACATCATACTGGTGATTAACACTTTCTATAAATAGGTATAAATAGCAATAAATAAAGTCGTCCATTTCCCGTTTAATCTTTATTTGTTTTTCTTAATAGCACTAATGCTTATACACTGACTTCTTCATCTGAGAGTGATATTGTTACTGCACACACTCTACAAATTACAAAATTTAGAATCAGTGTTGAGCCTAAACAAGACAAAGTACCTACTATGTATTGGTTGCCTAAAATGCACAAAACACCGTACAAAGCAAGATTTATCGCTAACTCTAGTTCTTGTACTACAACAAAGTTATCCGTGCTCTTAACATCTTGTCTTACAGCTATAAAAGAACATGTAATTAGGTATTGCGAAAAAGTTTTTGAAACTACTGGCAAAAATTTATTTTGGTCTATAAAAAATTCAAATGACGTTTTGAAGAAACTTAAATCAAATAATTTTCAGGCGTTCTGTTTGTCTACATATGATTTTTCTACCTTCTCTCCCTCATAATTTAATAAGAGACAAGCTAACCAGTCTCATTGAAAAAACTTTTGCTAGAGAAAATAAAACATTTATTGCTTGTAATGAACATAGGGCATTCTTTACAGATGGTTCTTATGATAATTATACTTCATGGACCTGTCAAGACCTTATCCAGGCGCTCACATTTTTATTGGATAATATTTATTTGAGATTTGGTACCTCTATTTATAAACAAGTAATAGGCATTCCAATGGATACTAATTGTGCACCCCTTGTTGCTGATCTGTTTTTATACTGTTATGAAAGAGATTTCATGTTATCTCTTTCTACCGAACATCAAGATGATATTATTAAAAGCTTTTAACAACACCTCGAGGTACCTTGATGATTTATTTAATATAGATAATAACCATTTTCCATCACTGGTTAATAAAATTTATCCTAAAGAACTACAGCTTAACAAAGCGAACACTTCAGAAAAGCAAGCAAACTTCCTTGATTTAAATCTATCCATCGAAAATGGTTACGTCACTACTAAAATTTATGATAAAAGAGATGATTTTAATTTTAATATAATAAATTTTCCGTTTCTAGACGGCGATGTTCCTCGTGCAACTTCTTACGGGGTTTATATCTCACAGCTTGTTCGCTTTTCAAGAGCTTGCAACGATGTGAATGATTTCAATGAACGTAATCTTTGCATTACAGAAAAACTTTTAAAACAAGGTTATCGGTATCACAAATTAAGGAAAACCTTTTGCAAGTTTTATCGCCGATATCCAGATCTAATTCATAAATACAGCTGCAGTTTAAAATCACTATTGCAACAAGGAATTTCACAGCCAGTTTTTTATGGAGATTTAATTCATAAACTTAAGAAGATAAAAGGCGATGTTAATTTCTCCCGGTTATTCGTAAAAACCATCTGTAAATTTAAAAAGAAAGGTTACCAACATGATATTTTACAGCGCTCTGCAGGCCTGGTGATTAACCCATCTACAGTTGATCATTATGCTTACCTCTTTGGTTGCACGACGGTGGCAGGGGTGTAAGAGTTTATGAAAGTTTATGGGGAAATCTTTTCTTAAAAGAACCTAAAAGCTCGATTTGTTTCTTTTATCCCTGTCATCGTGTTCTTGCTGATTTTACTCCAGGTGCTCTGGTCTCGGAAAGATCATTGAGTACCCGCCCTTTGGCTTTGCAATGCTATTAAATTCTTATGTTTATATGTTTGTATGCTTTTGCATGCAACATTGTTGAGCTGATGGGTGGGTTGGAGTTATTTCACCAAGACAATTTGTACTTGTTTTGTGATACGAGAACCTGTTGGGGCAAGTGTGAGGTTGGTGCACCCTAGAACCTGGTTTAAACCCCCAGTGGCAATTTGTTTTGCCCCTGACCGTTCCAAGGCGGTATCCCCAAAGGTTCTCTTGTTTATTAATTGTTTGTGGCGTCCTATTTGAATTGACATACATATATAAAACATGCGCTCTCTCTATCTTCCTCTCTTCTTTTTCGCTGCATGGGGAGGCTGTGTTTTTTGAGTGTGGCGATTCCTGATATGCATATGTTGCTTTTTTCTGAAGATGCTTGAAAGATGTCTTAAAATAGTTACGGTTGGTAGGTTAACTATGGATACAACTTATTTATTGTGATGTCAATCTCCAATATAATATCACATTGGTCAAGACAAGAGAGATAAAGTTCATTTACTGCGAAAATTATATTACACATTCAAAAACACAAAAGGGCTATTATCACCCCATTTACCCCAACTTGTTTAAGAGAATGAGATCGTTCGTAATCAATACGCCACGCCCAAAAAAATCCTGAATTTTTTCTCCCAATCACTCCAAGATGGCCGATTATATAAAAAACGAAGGGTTCACGTGATGGTGTAAAAAAGTGAAATATGCAGATCAGGAATCGCCACATTCAGAAAAAAGCTTCCCCACACAGTCAAGAAGAAGAGAGGGAGAGAGCATGGTTAATAAAATGATCAGTTTCAAAAGTTTCACTAACAATTAACAAAAATGTAAGAGACGAAGTTAACTACTTATATTTAAAAAAATGTCTTTATCAATATTTCCAGGCTAACATTCAAAAAATGAATTTACAGTCACAAATTTGTCATTAATTACTTTGCATCTTTCATGTTTGATAAATTTCATTGGAAGCGATATAAGAAACATGCTTATTTTTAAACAAAATACAAACTTCAAATATGTGAAAAGCTGCCTTTTAAACATTTTTTTCTAGAACTTTTTTTCTATTGTAAATATTTCGCTAATAAATATAAAAGCCGCAATCTTACCATTTTTTTTTTCGAGATAAGCTATTTTTTCTTTGCGTTCTTCTTCTTCTTCTTTTCCCATCTTTTCTGATACCTAAAATGGCACATAGACATTTTTATTCATAAAAATAAGGAATACTAGTTGTTGTTAATTAACAGTAATTTAAATGTAAATAACTTTTATAGTTACAGCTGCTAAACTTATCTAAATCTCTGTGACTATGATACAAACAAAGTATTTAAATGTCTTGAGAGAAGTCGTCGGATTTAAAAAATACTTGTTTTTTTCAACGCGAAATACATGCAATATACATTCAAAATAAGTCATTCCATGTCAGTGTTCCCTATTTCCTTGATGAGCGCAGATGTTTAAAACATACCGTTTTTTGCAGTAAACAATGTATTTCCACAAGACTTCTTTCGATAATCACAATTCTATTGCGGTCTAACTTTGCTTCTGTGTTCATTGATTCCAGATCGTTCTTAACTTGTTGCAAATCAGACGCTAACTTCTGCTGGTCAATGGATTTATCATTAATGTCATCAATTGCCTTCTTCAAGGAATCCTGGGCTTTGTCAATGCCTTCAAATTTGTCTAGATTGTCTTCTTTCATCTGATCAAGGCTTTGAACAATATCATGAAGACTGTCTGATTGAATTTTACAGTTCCGTTCTACAGATCTTTGCGCTTCTCGAATTAGTGAAATTTCATCGATGGTGGATATATAAATGTCATTTTCCAAAAGCTGAAAATGTACATTATTGACACAAAACAAGCAAATTATACTACTCGAAGTTTGCTAAGCACCAAGAAAGACTTTGTTGTACATATCTTATGCTGTAACCCAGATATAAGTTTTATTGTTATGTACATGATTAGAGATATAAACACATCCTTAAACAATTATCATGTGTTTTCGGGTTATATTTAGAATTTGAATGGGGTGATGTTAAAGATTGATACGTTGTTAATTGTGAAAAAAAAATCATTTTTGCCATAACCAACTATGGAAGTCTGCATCCGATAAATGTCTTCTAACATTCGTATTTCAAATTGCATTAATTCAGTCATTAACATTCAGAAACGTTCAGTCTTCCAACTGGAATTTAAGACTGAGTACCCTACAAATCTTTGGTACAAATTCCTTATACATGTTTGCAACCTAAATTGAACGCTATGGAACAGCATCGCTTCGTTTGCACGACTTTTATTCAAGGTTATTTGTACACTGGAGACCTTCTCAATACACACCAAACGAGTTCGTTGTAAATATAAATAATGTAGACAATAAAATGATATGTGGTTAACTGAGAGCTTAATTTTGAGAAGTATTTTATGACAGTGCGTTACTTCAATCAATCTAAAAATTTCTTCCTAAATTAAAAAAAAAACAAACTAAAAGTCAGGTATTTTGATAGATATAGTCAATAATAAAAATAATTAATCTTCACTCAATAATACCTTGTGTAGTTTTGTTCTGGCTTCTTTGGCATAGTTTTCATTTCTTAGTCGCATTGGGTCATCCAAAATTGCACTGATGTCTTGTATATACCTTTTTAACTTGGCGTCTGTTATTTCAAGATTCGATGAGTGCATTATTTCATTTCTGTATTGCCTCACCTTTAAAAAAACAAAAGTTTCATATTGCGACTGATGATAACATTTATTTTAAAAAAAAGAGAAAAGAAATAAGGCTTAGTTCAAAGCGCAGTTGCAATACATTACGTAATCGCTAATTGTCAGTCACGTGATACAGACATTTATTTTACAATAGTTACAATGCAATAAGCTCTATCAAAAGCTATTCTTTCAATATTTTAAAGTCAACGTTTATGCGATAATCAATCTATATTTGTTATTAATATACGAGTATATTATCACTTTCGTATTTTCAATAATCAGTTATAAAAACATTGAAAACAGCCATGTAGTACATGAAAAAATGTAATTATGTTTATAAAAATTACAAATAACGTTAAACTTAAGAATTCGTTTACTATCACGTTTGTCTTTTAGTTTCAACAAACGGCCTTACAGTATAGGGCTTGGAATAATGCAGTTGCCATCTGCAAACTTTAAATTAGGTTTTTTCTAAGAAAGAAGTGTTGTTTCAAAATTAAAATAAGACCTTATAATCACAAACACTATTCTTAATAATATGGTTTAAATAATGTGAAAATCACGAAGTTCAAAAATTATAAGTGAATTTTATAGGCAAAAGTATTTGCACTCGCAGTACGTATTAGCATCATATGCAAAACATATAATATAATCAACTAAATGAAATGACCCTGTACCAGCATTCTACGGCCCTGTCCCAGCCTGAAGTGATCCTGTCCGAGCACATGTTCCCCCTCTGCATGTATTTGTCCCTGCTGAGACCCTTATCCCATTCTTCCCCTTTGAATTTTGCATAATTATGCAAAACATTTTGGCAAATGATTTTAATCATAGCCGTGATATCGCGTTTTTACTTCATTACTTTGACTTTTATTCAAGAAAACTTACATTGGTTCATTCAGAAATGTTATTTTATTTTATTTCCATTTATTCATTAAGTAATTTTCCTTTTATAATCCTGTCTTCGGTAAAAAAAAGTATATTTGTTGTTTTGTAGTCGCCGCCATTATTGATTTCATGGGCTGACATTTTTAATTCAATTAACCAATCAACAACTCTGATTATCCAACCAAAGAACGATATTTTGGACCTTTGTCTGGAATTGTTGGCCAAGCTTCTTAAAAGACCAGATTTGAATTTGTGCGCGGTTCTCAGAAGCTAGCGTCACAAGTGTTAAGCCACGCGACATTAAGTCAGGTATATTCCCATTTTTTCGTTTTGGATCTGTCTCCAAAATCGGTTATTTATTTTACTTTTTTCGTTACATTTTTTAGCATTCAGCTTCTTTAAAAATATGTTTATCACTGTTGTTAATGGAATAAATAAATATGTTTTTTCAGTAAAGTTATTCATGATGATAATGATGTGCATCTAGATATTTTTATATGATAAGTTTGAAATACAACAGTATTCGGTGCTGTTAGCAATTTTCTGTCCCAATTTTAATGGTATATTTTTAATACGGAATCGACCCTACGATTTCGACGCGCAAAGCGCGCCGAAATCGTGTCGATTCCGATTACGGTATTGCGCATGAGCAAAAAGGAGTAACTAGAAACTTTGAAACCATGTCGCAAAATAAGGCTTCTGATTGGACCATGTGACTTTCATCCGGGTGCAATAGTCTTTTGTGCTTACTTCCGGATTTAAAAACTGAAAAGCCGCCATTTTGTTTCTCGATTCAAATTTTCAGAAGTTCCTCTTCCATATGTTAGATAACAATTAAGATTAAACTCGCCTAAAAAAATTAAGGTAAATAAGTTTCTACATTGAGTAAAACCTACTATTGTCACAGAGTTAAAGTCTAACAGTAGACTCCACCGTAGCGATGCGCATTACGGTAGTTGTTCGAATTTTGGTAATTAATTAAAATACAGAGTGGCAAAGTGACAATTACACCGGTTTCCCCAACATTCTAAACATTGGAAATTTACGACGTTTTTATTTATTTTTTTCCTGCAATCATCAACAAGAACAGTAAGTTTAACATTGCAGATTAGATAGTAATATCGATTGCTTTCGTTTTAATTTGGTGTGGGAAAGCGATTAGGTATTGCGTTGAATTAACTCTGGATATTGTAGACTGGACAGAACTGGTCAAATGAAATCTGACCAGCTTGAAGATGTGTATTCATGATCAGGACTCGAACCCATGTTTGCAGATAAAGCATAAAGCTACTCTGCTAATATAAGTTGTTTGAGGCATGGTAAAGCTGTGTTTACCAAATGCTATCTGAATAACGCTTCATTTACAACAAATAAAAATATTTTTAGAGCTACATTTCATAAAAAAAATGAGGCATAGTGTAGAATGATTTAAATAGGAAGCACGGCGAAGCCGTGTTTACCACTTATTATTTTTTCAGATTTTAGGAATAATTGCTCTGCAGAGGTGTAGAAATTTTCTTTTACCCACTCGCCCTGCAGGTCGAGTGAATGAGTAAGTGCACTCGCCCTTACAGAAAGTACACTCGCCCTTACATTTTAAATAAAATACTCTTTCTGTAAAGCTTTGTTTACCAAATGCTATCTGAATAATGCTTCATTTACAACAAATAAAAATTATTAGAGCTACATTTCATAAAAAAATGAGGCATAGTATAGAATGATTTAAATAGGAAGCACGGCGAAACCGTGTTTACCACTAATTATTTATTTCAGATTTTAGGATTAATTGCTCTGACAGAGGTGTAGAAATTTTCATTGACACAATCTTTGAAATTCCGGAAATCGAATTGTATTTTGTAAACAAAGTGAAAATATTTCATTTTTCGAAGAAAACACTTGTGCTTTGCTGAAAAATTTACTCGCCCTGCCGGTCGAGTGTTTTGGCCACTTCCCTTGACCCAACAGATCATTTACTCGCCATGGCGAGCGGTCGAGTGGAATTCTACACCTCTGCTCTGTCAAACAAGTAACTGTTACAAGTTCAAATGTGTTGCATGGTGAAGCCGTGTTGACCGTTAATTAATTGGAATAAATTTGAAAATTTATTTATTTTATTTAGTTTTCACAGTCCAATAGTTTGTGTCGAGCTTTTGTATACATGCCTTGGTCCAGATGTTTGAGTGTAATGGTCGCTACAGACTTCTCGAAAGTTGTAAAAAAGTGTCAGACATGAGGTCATATAAGATGTGAAAATCTGTCTGACCGAAACAATTTCTGTCTGACTGAAACATTTAACACATTAAATAAGCAAAACACAGTATTAAGGGTGTTTTTGTTGTGTTTTTTTTTTCAGTGGTACATATTGTCATTATGACCAATACGTAAAATATTTCATTCAGATATCCTCACTCATTTCCCTCAGAACAGTCTCGAATCAAACAAGTAAAATTGTAATTTAGCGAGTAAAATTGGAATATGCAGATCAAATTTTTGCCGGACATTCGGTCCTACAACATTGGAAATCACATCAGACCAGTCCAAATTTTACCAGACAGGTCCGATGGTCCGGCGACTTTAAGGAAGTCTGTCACTAAGAAAATAAATTAAGTCATCGGAAGGTATATGCATGCATTGGGCAAATAATATCGTTTATAAAATTTGTTTTTGTAATTTGTATTTCAGTTTGAAGTATACATATGGAAGATGCGTGACAAATCTGGTTCATGAAACTGGAATAGGAGAAAAATTAGACTACTGGAGAGGTAATTTTTTTTTATTTACCCTTAATAAACTGTACAAACACTCAAACAGCACAGAATTTGCCCTTCCTTTACATGACTATGCATGGCTCGACAAACCCACTAGCCCGACGCCTTGGACAAGCTGAAAATTGTATCGGACAATCTCAAAATATCTGATTGCTTGTCCGTGGGCTAGCTCAATTTTTTAGTGTAGACTAGTTTAAACGTTAATTTGATATGCGCCATTCTATTTTAGCACCATATGCATATCATATTACAACAGCAATAAGTTTATTACAAAATAACATGTTCTGAGATCTATTTTAACATTATCAAGCCCCCATGTAATGCTTCCTCTTGAAATTCCTGTTTCTTTCTTTACTGTTAATACTGACTAATCAGAATTTGCTTATTTGCGCAAAAGTGGGACTAGCTGAAATGTTTACCCAGCTAGGTCTGGACTAGTTACTAAAAATCTAAATTTGTCCAGCCCTGCTATGGTGTACCATAATCTCTAGCATGTTCACACAACATCACCTGAACATGCCAAGTTTTTGGAAGACACAGAATCAAACGCCACAAAGTTTCTCTGCGGACCAGGTTGTACATACATGATGGGTCCCTGTGGTCACTTATTTAATCCTTTATTTAGAGGATAAATCTCATAATCTTGTTCACTTTTTTAAGAAAGGAAACAATGCTGTTTCAGTTTTCAAAGTTAATAACTTAACCTACTTCAAGGACACACCTTTTTACCACAAATGGTCAGCCCATTTAAATCCAGATCAGATGGCATAGATGTAGATTCAGATCAGCTGGCACATCTCTTTGTGGTCTTTCAAATGTGATAACACTCTGTTTTTATGCTAATCTTGTGAAGGAATTAAAGATGGCATGAAATTTTTCATCATTACCATCTTCCTTTTATGTGATTTTAATAAAAAGACCCTACATGTAATAAATAAATTATGGCAACAGTATGAATTGTTCACTGTTAACTGCAACAGCAATTTATGTACATCTTCATAAGCCACAAAAGGTACTGTATAACTGAATTACTAGTTATCAGAGAAGATTTAAAATAAAACATTTATTTTCAGAGATGTGTATCACCAACCTTATGAAGCCTATAGATACTTATGCAGATTTGGTAGAAAGCTATGGCACAGAATATGAACATTACCAAAGTAAACAGATACAAGGTTTGCATAAATTTTCTTTATTTTCATTTATTAAAGCTGCATGAATGTATAATTGACATCACACTGAATCTACCGGTGCATGAATATAAGTTACAATGTTATTTTTTTTTTACATTTTACTTCATGAATACACCCTTTATCACATTAGTGACCAATGTATATCCAGTTCAGCAGGCTCATCTGTGCAGTCTGATCAGGATCTAGACTGTTTAAGGGATTGCCACACTCCTCCCAACTTTGTTCATCGATAAAAAAAATTATCAAAATCTCAATAATGGCAAAATGCCGTTCAATGAAACTTTGCACAAATGAATGTTACTAATGAATCTTTATTTTGCATACAGTAAGACACGTTAGAAAAGTAAAGAAAAAAAGCTACCCTAAAAATTCCTTAAAATTTGCCGTCATTGAGATTTTGATATTTTTCTATTTATCGACGAACACAGTTGGGAGGAGTGTGGCAATCCCTTAAGTTTAGATTCATGAGGTTATTTCTGACCAAGAAGCAACCAGTTTAGATCCAGATCAAAAAATGTTCGGCTGACGTGGAACTATACTGTTGTCCATGTGATGTAAAGAGTCCCCATAGAGTAAGTCAGGAGTCAGGATACCTGAAGTAATTATCAGAGCATACAAAATCAATGTATTTGACAAATTTTATTTTTGTGTCTAAATATTTTAAATCAATTTTAACTGTTGACAAATAAATTTATAAAAGCAATAAGATATAAAATTATTTTTGAAGATAAATTAATTTGCTGTTGAATTTAATATTTCAGGAAAACACCTTCACATGAAATGCTGTTGGGAGACCAGGTTAACTGTTCTAGACAGTAGAGGGAGCATACAGTTTACATATACTTCCACTACTAATTCCTGCAATAGAAGGTGCTGCTTTGGAAGTTTATGTCACTTGACAAGAAAAAGAATTGTCTATACAATTATACTGTGTGATTGTGATATCAAATAATACAAAAACGTTTTAATGTAGACCTCATTGAAGAACAGTAAATGAACAACACCATCAGTATAATTTTGTTATGGATATAATTTGCTGTTAAATGGAACCATAGAAAATAGGAATAGACTCCTTCAGCATTTGCTTTTCATGGACTAATTTGAATGTTTCATTCTATTCGGATAATAAATTCCTCTACTGTCACTCATAGTATTATCTTAAGTCCTCAGACCCAAAAGTATGTTTGTTGATTTCAAGCTTGAATATTCAAAGAATATGACAAGCTTCGCTACTTGCTCTGTCATTGGTATCACCATATTCCAACTATGTATCTTAGGTGTTGTGGAATGATGTTTTACAATCTACCTTGTTAACCAGATTTTTATGAGTCTACGTTTCTTATACCATCGGTCAGCCTTGCATTTTGATCACATTTTGGTGCTGTTTAACTAAGAGTTTACAGGCAAACTGGTGTATTACACATCTCAAAGGATTCTTCCAAACTTCACAGAATCATTCAGCTCACTAAGATGTAGTGATGCATCTTACAACCTTGATCAGTTTTGGTTAAAAAGTAAAACAACAAATGATGACTTGTTTCTTTGTTCTACTGTTAAACATACGATATACATCACTTTTGATTCGTCGATTCCGAGAGAGGCAGTGCCTTAGTTCATATTAACTCAATGATAATCTAAAAAGATGCCATGAATTCTGTAGCGTTATTTTTATTGTTCAAATATTAGCAAATGACCATCTTCCCTGTATCAACAACACTTATAACATCTTTTTGTACAAACTATCAAAATATAGTGAACCGTTTGCCATTTGATTATTTGTTTATAATGAAGGAGAAATAAATTATTGTAAGCATTAATACCTAGCTTTTAACACATTCAATGCCTGCTACAGAGTACTTTTTACAGACACGGTCGAAAGGAGTATTTTATGAATGTTATTCAATCGGAAATAATTCAAAAAATGTTTTAAATCAACTTATGACAGACTTTCCAATCTATCACAATTATTCAACAGTAACCTTCTCAATGACAACCAACCATTAAACCGAAAACTTCTACATTAGAATAACAAGATAAGGGAATATCAGATCCCCTTGTCTGCAACCTCGACCAATTTTATTAAAATCTGACAAATGACCATTTTAGAAGGAAGGTCCAAAATGTTTATAATAACCGAGAACTATGTTTAAAGTGCCAAAAATGGAATCGAAAGCCTGCTAAAATCGATAGGTATATTTTAAGTCTTAGTTTCAAAATAAAAATCATACATAAGCCTTATGTTTTCTCCAATAAACCTACCCGCTATAAATCCTTTTTGATCAATACTTATAATTGTATTTTAACATTTTTTATCGATTTGCAATAACACATGAGGCTAATTTATAAATCACGTTTAACAAAGATATCGGTCTCCAATTTTTTAAAAACATTCTATTTTATTGTGTTTTGGTAGGCAAGTTATTACACCTTTACCAGACATTTATATTATAAACAAAAAGAAACGTTTTTGCTAAGTCCTTTAAAAATATTTTAAAACAAGTAATTATTTTTGTAAAAAGTTAAACCACCTGTGATCAATATAACTACAGTACGTATAGAGTACAATCATGTATGTATTGCATGTAGAAAAGGGTCTACATTGTACACATAGACTACAGTTTGAAATCAAACACATTGATATATAGTATAGATGAATACAATTTATTTATGTAAAAGGAAATCCATACTTCTTGTTAATTTTAATATGAACTAAGGCACTGCCTCTCTCGGAATCGACGAATCAAAAGTGATGTATATCGTATGTTTAACAGTAAAACAAAGAAACAAGTCATCATTTGTTGTTTTACTTTTTAACCAAAACTGATCAAGGTTGTAAGATGCAACACTACATCTTAGTGAGCTGAATGATTCTGTGAAGTTTGGAAGAATCATTTGAGATGTTGAATACACCAGTTTGCCTGTAAACTCTTAGTTAAACAGCACCAAAATGTGATCAAAATGCAAGGCTGACCGATGGTATAAGAAATGTAGACTCATTAAAATCTGGTTAACAAGGTAGATTGTAAAACATCATTCCACAACACCTAAAATACCTAGTTGGAATATGGTGACACCAATGACAGAGCAAGTAGCGAAGCTTGTCATATTCTTTGAATATTCAAGCTTGAAATCAACAAACATACTTTTGGGTCTGAGGACTTAAGATAATACTATGAGTGACAGTAGAGGAATTTATTATCCGAATAGAATGAAACATTCAAATTAGTCCATGAAAAGCAAATGCTGAAGGAGTCTATTCCTATTTTCTATGGTTCCATTTAACAGCAAATTATATTCATAACAAAATTATACTGATGGTGTTGTTCATTTACTGTTCTTCAATGAGGTCTACATTAAAACGTTTTTGTATTATTTGATATCACAATCACACAGTATAATTGTATAGACAATTCTTTTTCTTGTCAAGTGACATAAACTTCCAAAGCAGCACCTTCTATTGCAGGAATTAGTAGTGGAAGTATATGTAAACTGTATGCTCCCTCTACTGTCTAGAACAGTTAACCTGGTCTCCCCACAGCATTTCATGTGAAGCTGTTTTCCTGAAATATTAAATTCAACAGCAAAAATAATTTTATATGTTATTGCTTTTATAAATTTATTTGTCGACAGTTAAAATTGATTTAAAATATTTAGACACAAAAATAAAATTTGTCAAATACATTGATTTTGTATGCTCTGATAATTACTTCAGGTATCCTGACTCCTGACTTACTCTATGGAGACTCTTTAAATCACATGGACAACAGTATAGTTCCACGTCAGCCGAACATTTTTGGTGTCTGATCTGGATCTAAACTGGTTGCTTCTTGGTCAGAAATAACCTCATGAATCTAAACTTAAACAGTCTAGATCCTGATCAGACTGCACAGATGAGCCTGCTGAACTGGATATACATTGGTCACTAATGTGATAAAGGGTGTATTCATGAAGTAAAATGTAAAAAAAACTAACATAGTAACTTATATTCATGCACCGGTAGATTCAGTGTGATGTCTATTATACATTCATGCAGCTTTAATAAATGAAAATAAAGAAAATTTATGCAAACCTTGTATCTGTTTACTATGGTAATGTTCATATTCTGTGCCATAGCTGTCTACCAATTCTGCATAAGTATCTATAGGCTTCATAAGCTTGGTGATACACATCTCTGAAAATAAATGTTTTATTTTAAATCTTCTCTGATAACTAGTAAGTCAGTTATACAGTACCTTTTGTGGCTTATGAAGATGTACATAAATTGCTGTTGCAGTTAACAGTGAACAATTCATACTGTTGCCATAATTTATTTATTACATGTAGGGTCTTTTTATTAAAATCACATAAAAGGAAGATGGTAATGATGAAAAATTTCATGCCATCTTTAATTCCTACACAAGATTAGCATAAAACCAGAGTGTTATCACATTTTAAAGACCACAAAAAGATGTGCCAGCTGATCTGAATCTACATCTATGCCATCTGATCTGGATTTACATGGGCTGACCATTTTTGGTAAAAAGGTGTGTCCATGAAGTAGGTTAAGTTATTAACTGTGAAAACTGAAACAGCATTGTTTTCTTTCTAAAAAAAGTGAACAAGATTATGAGATTTATCCCCTAAATAAAGGATTAAATAAGTGACCACAGGGACCCATCATGTATGTACAACATGGTCCGCAGAGAAACTTTGTGGCGTTTGATTCTGTGTCTTCCAAAAATTTGGCATGTTCAGGTGATGTTGTGTGAACATGCCAGAGATTATCATAATATGGTACACCATAGCAGGGCTGGACAAATTTAGATTTTTTAGTAACTAGTCCAGAACTAGCTGGGTAAACATTTCAGCTAGTCCCACTTTTGCGCAAATAAGCAAATTCTGATTAGTCAGTATTAACAGTAAAGAAAGAAACAGGAAATTCAAGAGGAAGCGTTACATGGGGGCTTGATAATGTTAAAATAGATATCAAAACATGTTATTTTGTAATAAACTTATTGCTGTTGTAATATGATATGCATATGGTGCTAAAATAGAATGGCGCATATCAAATTAACGTTTAAACTAGTCTACACTAAAAAATTGAGCTAGACCACGGACAAGCAATCAGATATTTTGAGATTGTCCGATACAATTTTCAGCTTGTCCAAGGCGTCGGGCTAGTGGGTTTGTCCAGCCATGCATAGTCATGTAAAGGAAGGGCAAATTCTGTGCTGTTTGAGTGTTTGTACAGTTTATTAAGGGTAAATTAAAAAAATTACCTCTCCAGTAGTCTAATTTTTCTCCTATTCCAGTTTCATGCTCTTTGAACCAGATTTGTCACGCATCTTTCATATGTATACTTCAAACTGAAATACAAATTACAAAAAACAAATTTTATGAAACGATATTATTTGCCCAATGCATGCATATACCTTCCGATGACTTAATTTATTTTCTTAGTGTCTAAGCGATCATTACACTCAAACATCTGGACCAAGGCATGTATACAAAAGCTCGACACAAACTATTGGACTGTGAAAACTAAATAAAATAAATACATTTTCAAATTTATACCAATTAATTAATCATTTAATGGTCAATACAGCTTCACCATGCAACACATTTGAACTTGTAACAGTTACTTGTTTGACAGAGCAGAGGTGTAGAATTCCACTCGACCGCTCGCCATGGCGAGTAAATGATCCGTTGGGTCGAGCGAAGCGGTCGAAACACTCGACCGGCAGCGCGAGTAAATTTTTCAGCAAAGCACATGTGTTTTCTTCGAAAAATGAAATATTTTCACTTTGTTTACAAAATACAATTCGATTTCCGGAATTTCGGTCTATTTTCAGTGTATTCGGAACGTTTCTGATGTAAAGATAACAGCAGCGATTTATTTTTATCCTCATTGGGTTTCCCAAATCAGAACGAGGCTGCAAGTGCACCTTTTTTCCGCTGTATGTCAAAAATTATGTAGAAACAAATGAAGATAACGTTTTTTACACAAGATACGGGTGATGATGAAAAGCGAGAGAGCAAGCGAGACAGTAAGAAAGAGATAGAATGAAAAGAAAAACGAAAATTGCAACAGAAAGAGTATTTTATTTAAAATGTAAGGGCGAGTGTACTTTCTGTAAGGGCGAGTGCACTTACTCATTCACTCGACCTGCAGGGCGATTGGGTCAAAGAAAATTTCTACACCTCTGTCAGAGCAATTATTCCTAAAATCTGAAATAAATAATTAGTGGTAAACACGGCTTCGCCGTGCTTCCTATTTAAATCATTCTACACTATGCCTCATTTTTTAATGAAATGTAGCTCTAATAATTTTTATTTGTTGTAAATGAAGCATTATTCAGATAGCATTTGGTAAACAAAGCTTTACAGAAAGAGTATTTTATTTAAAATGTAAGGGCGAGTGTACTTTCTGTAAGGGCGAGTGCACTTACTCATTCACTCGACCTGCAGGGCGAGTGGGTAAAAGAAAATTTCTACACCTCTGCAGAGCAATTATTCCTAAAATCTGAAATAAATAATAAGAGGTAAACACGGCTTCGCCGTGCTTCCTATTTAAATCATTCTACACTGCCTCATTTTTTTTATGAAATGTAGCTCTAAAATTTTTTATTTGTTGTAAATGAAGCGTTATTCAGATAGCATTTGGTAAACACAGCTTTACCATGCCTCAAACAACTTATATTAGCAGAATAGCTTTATGCATAATCTGCAAACCTTGGGTTCGAGTCCTGATCATGAATACACATCTTCAAGCTGGTCAGATTTCATTTGACCAGTTCTGTCCAGTCTACAATATCCAGAGTTAATTCAACGCAATACCTAATCGCTTTCCCACACCAAATTAAAACGAAAGCAATCGATATTACTATCTAATCTGCAATGTTAAACTTACTGTTCTTGTTGATGATTGCAGTAAAAAAATAAATAAAAACGTCGTAAATTTCCAATGTTTAGAATGTTGGGGAAACCGGTGTAATTGTCACTTTGCCACTCTGTATTTTAATTAATTAACCAAAATTCGAACAACTACCGTAATGCACATCGCTACGGTGGAGTCTACTGTTAGACTCTAACTCTGTTACAATATTAGGTTTTAATCAATGTAGAAACTTATTTACCTTAATTTTTAGGCGAATTTAATCTTAATTGTTATCTAACATATGGAAGAAGAACTTCTGAAAATGTGAATCGAGAAACAAAATGGCGGCTTTTCAGTTTTTTAAATCCGGAAGTAAGCACAAAAGACTATTGCACCCGGATGAAAGTCACATGCTCCAATCAGAAGCCTTATTTTGCGACACGGTTTCAAAGTTTCTAGTTACTCCTTTTTGCTCATGCGCAATACCGTAATCGGAATCGACACGATTTCGACGCGCTTTGCGCGTCGAAATCGTAGGGTCGATTCCGTATTACATAAATAAGAATAATTTGCTACCTATTTAACAATGTAAAGTGGTGCATTATGTAGTCTCGTTGTCTCAAAGTGTTATAGACCTGTATATATGTATGTAAAATTTATAGAAATATTCTGAGCATTATGCCTTACAGCCTACTTGAAATATAGTTCACATCACATTATGTAGTTTATCACTGCTGTAATAACCTAAATGTGTCCAAATTTGATCAGTATTTTGCAGAGTCTGTGCATGTTTGTCTGAGCTGCAGAAGAAGAAAGGCTATATGAAGTAGCAGCATAGAATACAGTAAATGTATACATTTAGTTGTAGTTCTTTATTTCACAATCTACAGAACTGACATATAATTTTATATTAGCATAGAATACAGTATACATGCAGTAGTAATTCTTTTTCTCTGATAATTTATGAAAATTACATAAACATTTTTATATTTTAATTAATAGGTACACATTTGCTGGTTAAAATAGTATGTGTATATGAAATGAAACACTTAAAGATCTTATAAAAGTATAGGACTGAATTTAAAAAAAATTATAAACTATATAACTACTCTTGTACAGTGATTAGATGTGGTTGAACATTTAATTTTATAGTCCACCACCGGGGTAATACTTCCTTAAAAAGTTATCTTAGTTTATTTAAAATCACTCTTTACAATCATATTGCTAGATAAATGGCATATTTCATTTTTACAAATGTTTTTCAGATTTCTGATGGTGAGGACTGGCTACTTTGGTCGGATGGCAGTGTATGTTGGAAGAAAATTGATGTCTGTGCAAGCGTAGGGACCATAAGTCTGGGTATTGTTAGGTAAATTAAACATGACAGTTAATTTAAAATTAGCATCAATGAATGCACAAGGTTTAGTTGACAGACTAAAAAGAAAAGATGTATTAAATTTCTTGAAAGTAAAAAAATATAATATTTACTGTTTGCAAGACACACATTTTACTGATAGAGAAGAGAAGACTATTAGGAGTCAGTGGGGATATGACTGGTTTTTTTAGCAATTTTAACAGCCAATCAAGAGGGGTTGCAATTTTAATAAACAACAATTTTGATTTTAAATGTATCAACATGGAAAAGGATAAAAATGGAAATCTTTTAATCATTAACTGTCATATTGACTCTAAATTATTCACATTAATTTGCATATATGGTCCCAACAAAGATGACCCTGGATTTTACATTTATATTAAAAATAAAGTTTCAAATATTAATTACAGTTGCATAATTGTAGGTGATTACAACTTAGTTTTAAACCCCGAAAAAGATTGCTTTAACTATATGAATATTAACAACCCAAATGCAAGGGATATTGTCTTTGAAATTATTGCAGAAAATGATTTTATAGATGCATGGCGAGAGAAAAACATGGAAAAACAACAGTTTACATGGTTTAAGAAAAACCCTGTTAAAAAGGCAAGACTTGATTTCTTTCTTATATCCAATGACCTTTTCACAGACCTTGAAGAAGCTTGTATCCTACCAGGTTACAGAACAGATCATTCTTTAATTATGATTAGCATAGATATTGGAAAGTTTGAAAAAGGTAAATCATACTGGAAATTTAATAATTCATTACTTAAAGATACAGAATATGTTTTTCAAATTAAACAGGTTACTAAAGAGGTAAAACAGTTATATTCAGCAACTAATCAAAATTTTAATCAACCCATTAACGAAATTAGTGACAAAGACATTCTATTAACAATAAATGATCAACTTTTTGTCGAAACACTTATGATGCAAATTAGAGGCAAAACTATTTCTATTTCATCTCATAAGAAAAAGCAAGAACAGAACAAAGAACAACATTTATTAGTTTAAATTGCAAAACTGGAAAATGAGGGTAACATAAACCATACTGTTTTAGACGGTAAGAAAAATGAACTTTTAAACATACGTAAAAAGAAATTGGAAGGTTCTCTTGTTCGATCTCGAGCTAAATGGTTACTAGAAGGAGAAAAGCCAACAAATTATTTCTGTAACTTGGAAAATAGACATTATATATCAAAATTGATGAACTCATTATACTCAAAAACAGGAGAGATTCTGAAAACCCAAACAGATATTATAAAACATACAGAGTGCTTTTATAAATTTTTTTATTCTTTTAGGGAAGTAAATGAAACCAACCTCAACACTTTGTTCAATAATTATAATTTTAATAAACTGTCAGAAAGAGAAAAAGAATCACTTGAAGGGGAATTAACTTATGAGGAAATGCTGAAAAGCTTGAAAAAAATGTCTAATTTATCATCACCAGGCAATTCAGGATTTACAGCAGCATTTTATAAATTTTTCTGGATTGATTTAGGTCACTTTCTAGTTCGGTCAATTAACTATGGTTTTAGAACCGGAGAATTGTCAGTCACACAAAAACAAGGAGTCATCACGTGTATACCCAAGCCTGATAAAGATAAAATGCATTTAAAAAATAGGCGTCCAATATCACTTCTTAATGCATCTTATAAAATAGCTTCAGCAAGCATAGCAAATAGAATGAAAACAGTATTAAGTAAAATTATAAGTGAGGACCAAACAGGGTTCATTTCAGGAAGATTTATAGGAGAAAATATACGCCTTATTTATGATGTAATGTTTTACACAGAATATTACAAAAACAGGGAATGCTCTTGCTGATTGATTTTGCAACCGCTTTTGATTCTATTTCTTGGGTTTTTATGAAGAAAGTTTTAGACTTTTTTAACTTTGGTGAACAATTCAAACAATGGATAGGGGTATTTTATAAAAATATTCAGTCCTGCATTATTATTAATGGACATCTATCCGATTGGTTTTATGTACACCGCGGTTGTCGTCAAGGTGATCCTCTGTCCCCTTACCTTTTCATTCTGTGTGCTGAGATTTTATCATTGCTTATTAAAAAGATAACAATATAACTGGTATTAAAATTAACAATCAAGAGTTTCGTATATCGCAGTACGCAGATGACATTTCCTTACTCTTAGACGGTTCTGAAAAATCACTTTTAAATGCTTTAAAAGTTTTAAAATTCTATGATGGTATTTCAGGCCTTAAGGTAAATGTAGATAAAACAAAGGCAATTTGGATAGGGTCTTTGAAAGGCTCGGAAAGAACTTTATGTCCGGATTGGGGTATACATTGGGAAAGAGAAAATTTTAAGCTACTAGGTATAACATTCAGTACAAATTTGGATACAGTAGTAGAAATAAACTATGCTTCAAAAATTGAGGAGATAAAAAGACTGTTAGCTACTTGGTCTAAACGTGTAATAACGCCAATCGGAAGAAATGTAGTAGTTAAAACACTTGCTTTAGCAAAACTTAATCACCTTTTTATAAGTCTCCCAAATCGAAGTACAAAATCATAAAAACTATTCAAGACCTGTTCTATAAATATCTTTGGAATTCTGGACCAGATAAAATTAAAAGAAATATTATTACACAAAACTATGAAAATGGAGGATTAAGATTCTTAAATTTAGAAAATTTTATGAATGCTCTTAAAATTACTTGGTTAAGAAGACTTAATAGAAACAATTCAAAATATTTCAAACTTGTTGAAGACATCTGTCCACTGGTTGCAGATTATACAAATTTTGGTAGTACATACATCCTACAACAATTCAAATTAGTTTAAAATGTATTTTGGAGTCAAGTGTTTCAAACTTATTCCTCACTATTGACTAAAATAATACCCCAAAACTGGTCAGAATTTCTACAAGTTCCAGTTTGGCATAATTTACAAATCAAAATGGGAGGAAAACCATTTTATGACAATAGACTGGCAAAAAGAGGTATCCTTCTCATTAATGACTTTATGAATGTAAATGGTTGGTTTCTCTCATTCCAGGAATTTAAGGATATATATGGTGATATAACAAACTTCTTACAATATAACAATATTATCTTTGCATGTCATTTATTTTGGGATTGTCAAATATCAAACAGTTTTTGGGTTAATTTAAAGTCATTGCTCTCAAATAGATGTCCAAATATACATATAGACTGGTCGAAACTTGATATTATACTTGGCAGAAGGGATCTAAATATTGCCTTGAATACAATAATTTTAGCAGCAAAATATAATATTTACCTGAACAAAATGAACCAATCTCTTCCAAATGTGTTAACTTTTAAATACCAGTTATCATTGTTAATTAAAACAGAGAAATACAATGCTACGAAATCTTTAAAGATTGAAACGTTTAGGAAAATATGGGGCCCATTTGTTGCGCTCTGCACAGACAACCAATAATTTGTGAGTCAGTATGCATTATAAACTGCTCGACATGGTGGCCAGTCTTCCCTCTCAGGTAATTTTCTTTTTCTTTTTTTTTTTGTTAGGTACTAAACCACCCACCTAACGACCTTGTACATCAGATTTTTGTTCTTTCTTTCTCTCTCTTTCTATTTCTCTTCTCTGTTTTTCTCTCTTCCCTCTCGCTCTGTTATTAATTCTTTATGGAAAAAATAAAGCAATTTGTATTAATATTATTGTTGAACTTGTTTTAACAACTAAGAATTGTTGTATAGTTTGGATTTGACTTTTGTACTTATTACATGTACATTATTATACATTTGTAAAGATATAAAAGATTAAAGAGAACTAGGCAGTCACACGACAGACAATTAAAAAATTATCTTTTAGTTAATACCTTTTAAAAAAATAAAAACTGTGAGAGTTACTCATTTGACAAATATATGACTCTCCGATTTATATAAATAAGTATTAATATAAAAACAGATAAACACTGTATCACATGACTGTCTATTTATCTTTAATCAGTCATACTGTCTTTTTATTTTCAATTAACCATTCATAAAGGTCTGGGTGTATAATTGAAAATTGTTTTGGACTATAATTGAAAAACAAGAAAACTCTCTTAGGTAAAAGGAAAACAAATTATACATGTATGAAGATTGTGGGTGGATAATAGAATATTGTTTTTGGACCATAATTGAAAAACAAGAAAACACTCTCATGCAGAAGTAAAGCAAAGTATACAGTTATGAATATTTGAGTGTATAATTGAATATTGTTTTGGTAGAGTAAATTATACATGTATGAACACTGATTATTGCTGAACATGTTTAAACAACCTAGAATTTTGTATAGTTTTGTTACAATATTGCTTTATCTGAATAAAGAAATTTAAAAAAAAAGTTATTACACCTTGAGATTGCGAAACCGATAAGCTTTCATTTTTATATTCATAATTCAGTGATTTTAGTATATAATGAGACAAATAACCCAAAATAATTTGAAAAATTTTGCGGTGTAACTTAACCCGGACGTTTATCATTTTTAATGTTATTTAGTGCTTCTTTTAGTTCACTTAAAGTAGTTTCACCTACTAAAGAATTACATTCTTTCTCGGAAAGAATGTCTTTTTTTTCATTTACTGCAGTTATGTTATCAATAGGATCTTTAGTGCTTCCAAAATGTTGAATATAATTTGTATTTGTATACTACGTACGGTATTGTTTTCGTCTAAGTTTAAAAAAAGTTATAGTTTTGTTTGTAAAATTTCCCTTTTCGAGTTGTAACATATATTTTGTAGGCTTTTCCCCAAGATTTTCGTGCCCGCATTTGAAGATAATTTTACTCCTTCTATTATTTTTTTCTTAAAATATACCAGTCATGTAGTTTCTTTTTTTTTGGAATATTGTTATTACTAATGTACTTATCTCTTTCTATAATTATTTTCTTCAAATTTGCTCTTTTTATGTGAACTGAATTGCATAGTTTAGCACCTAAAGTTACAAAAAAAGTCTCAAAATTAATTTTATTAATATCTGTATAACGTTTTCATCGCTATCAGTATTGACATTCTAATAAATTTTATGTAGATTGATAAGAAAATTTAGTACTGTTTTACAATGTTTTATGTAGTTTTCATCGTTAAGTAATAAAATTGCCAATAGCCTTTACTTCAATCATTTGAAGTGTCAAAACTATACCCAAATGGTCTGATTGGTATTTTTGGTACTTTTTGGAATTTGTGGCAAAGTTAACCAAACTTGAACTAACAGGAAAACAATCTAGACGGGATTGTTTTTGGCAAGGATTGAATCCACGCCATGTTACACCTCATTTTTGTTCGTTCCAGTGTCGCCTATTATCAATATAGTTTTCAACTTCTTTCACGCAAATTACTGTTTGTCGTACACGGTGGATATTTACATTACAATAGTTTTCGTAATCTAGACCCGGATTCATGACTAGGTTCAAGTCACCACATAAAATTATGATATCGTTATTAATGTCTAAAAGTTGATTATTGCAATTTTCGAAAAGAAAGGATTAGCATCATTTTAACTATAGATGCTCGCTAAAACTGTTTGATGATTGCTAATCGAAACGTCAATTATTAAATCATTGTCACTTTTGTCTTTACGTACTTCTTCATCATTGTATTCGTAATTATTTGGAATAGTATCATTACTCTACTATTGTTTGTATACGGGTTTATATAAAATTGTTTCCCCACACTGCTTTCACATATGAATATTAATAAGTGGTCAAAAATACGTCTTGTAAAAAATATTATTGTATCCATTGTACGTAAATAATGAAACAGATCTCCTCTTTTGCATGCCACATAACCTCTGACAATTTTGAAAAAAAAAAGTGAAATGTGCATATCAGGAATGAATACACAGCCTCTCCACACAGCCAAAAAAGAAGAGAGGAGAAGACACACACAGACACCAAAGCACCTAGAGTCAAAACAGCAAGAACACGATGACAGGAATAAAAGAAACAAATTAAGCTCCTAGGTTCTTAAAAAAAAGATTTCATTATAAACCTTCATAAACTCTTAAAACCCTGCCACCGTCGTGCAACCAAAGAGGTTAGCATAATGATCAACTGTATATAGGTTAATCACCAGGCCTGCAGAGTGCTGCAGAATATCATGCTGGTAACTGTTCTTTTTGAATTGGCCGATGGTTTTTACGAATAACCGGGAGAAATTTGCATTGCCTTTTATTTTCTTAAGTTAAAAACTGGCTTTGAAATACCTTGTCGCAATAGTGATTTTAAACTTCACCTGTTTCTTTTTAATTAAATCTGGGTACCGGTGACAAAACTTATAAAATGTTTTCCTTAATTTGCGGTACCGATAATCTTGTTTTAGAAGTTTTTCTTTTATGCAAAAGTTAAGTTCATTAGAATCATTAGCGTAATTGCAAGCTCTAGAAAAGCGAGCAAGTTGTGAGATATAAACCCTGTAAGATTCTACACAAGTAACATCGCCGTATAAAAACGGAAAATTTACTATATTTAAATTAAAAACAGCTCTTTTATTATATATTTAAGTAGTGACGTTTCTATTTTGAATAGAAGATTAAGATACAAAAAGTTTGCTTGCTTCTCTGAAGTGTATGCTTTTTTTAAGTTGAAGTTCATTATGATTAATTTTATTAACCAGAGATGGACACTAGCTGGTTTATATTATCTATATTCCACAAATCATCATTTAACCTCGCGGTGTTGTAAAAGGCTGTAGTAATGTCGCCCTGATGTTCGGTAGAAATAGATAACAAAAGGTCTCTTTCATAGCAGTATTAAAACAGATCAGCAACAAGGGGTGCACAATTAGTACCCATTAGAATGCCTATTACTTGTTTATAAATAGATAAGGTCTTGGCAGGTACATAAAGTATTTTATTAGCTTGTCTCTTACTAAATTATGAGAGAGAGAGAAGTATATAAAGTAGAGAAATCATAAGTAGACAAACAGAGGGCCTGAAACGTATTTGATTTAAGCTTCTGAAAAAAAGTCATTTGAATTTTTTATAGTCAAAAATAATTTTTTGCCAGTGGTTTCAAAACCTTTTTCGCAATACCTAATTTCATGTTCTTTTATAGCTGTAAGACAAGATGTTAAAGGCATGGATAATTTAGTATTTGAAAAAGAACTAGAGTTAGCAATAAATTTTGCTTTGTGCGGTGTTTTGTGCATTTTAGGCAGCCAATGCATAGCAGGTACCTTGTCTTGTTTCGGCTAAACACTGATTCTAAATTTTGTAATTTGTAGTGTGTGCAGAAACAATATCACTCTCAGATGAAGAGATCCATTAAAAATGCAAAATTTAACTATGATTAAACATGTTATAGAGACCCACGTCCAAAAATACTAAATAACAAAACATATGACATGAGTGAATATATTCGATTAATTACTTTAACAAAAATATGTTAAATTTGAAAAATTACACCACAAAAACTACCAACATAAATTATCAAGATAACAACAGCATCAAAACTAAGACACAAAACCCAAAAACAAAAACTGTTCCAAATCAATAATAGTTTTGACAAATAACCAAAACATTTATTTGATAAATATAATTTCAGTTGGTGTCGGTTATTTCTTTTTAACAATATTACCAAATACCTAGCATAGAAAAGAACTATACTATACATCAAGGTGATTAGAATGTCGTGGCTTTTAGTCGTGCAGACACTAATCTCGGAAAAGATCAGTCGCTTCAGGTAGGTTTTTGGCTTTTTTTCTCATAAATTTCTAGACCGATTTTGATCAGATAAAGAGCACCGTTCTCCTGGTAAAGCATTTTAATCGACATTTAACCTTTAATATTAGTCGGCTGACGTTTTCTCTAACATTCAAAGACATTTCAAACAAGAAAAATTGTCTGTGAATGTTTAATAAAATGGCAGCCAATTGACATATGGGTTAAGTGACGATGAAAATGCTTATTAAGTACGTTGCGCTTTATCTGCCAGTTTATATGCCGGTTAACTTCTTCTATATATATGAAGCAATCAAACGTCAGCATTTATTCCGTCTCGCCCGGAGTACGAACGTTTCCTAAGGTATTCGTCTCTAGAATATTTCGGCCCATGTTTTATATAGACTCACGCACAGTTGATAAATATATAAGAAGACGACATTCAATTAAATTATAAACATGCCGTCAACAAGTTTTAAGAAAATTAAGATCTAGTAAGATATCTTAAATAATGAAATGGTATCTGAGTTTAAAACATCTATTATGTCTGTAACTTTTCATTCAATTTTTGCACTCTTGTAAGGGTTTCCTCGGTTTGTGTATGGAAGAAAATTCTGTTAAAGGTCCATGGGTGTAAGTAATACATCATATGTGGCTCTCAAGTTGTATTATTATTATTAGTATTACTTTGTATGTGTATTGGTATTTTTTCAGTTTTCTGTTTAAACTGCAAAAGTATTGTAAAATCTGTTAGATTTTACTATTTGTATCCACATTGACAGGTCCATTTATACTCTTTTTTCAATTTTTTTTGGCAATTGGCTTTCTTCAGTTTATAATGTCATTACAAGTCAACGTTCTCTGTATTTCATAACACATATCACATTAGATTTTAATATAAAACATCCGATTTTAATTATACTTTAACTTAATACTCTAATTTAACTTTCTGCCTGACCTGTCGGAGCCCGATTTTGTAAAGTAAAATATTTTGGCTACCCAAAATTCTCTATTTGTTTTTGCATGCAAAAAAATTCAAAGCGTTAACACAAAGCCTCATCCACTTCGTTGTAATATGCTATACGTGCCGTCTCATAGCTTTTTTAAAAGCTATCCTTGTACTTTCTTTTGCATGCTTTAAAGTAACACGAATAGGCTGTCTTCTCTTCGGAACAGGTGGTATTGTCTAATTGACTGTTTCACTGCGCATGTCAGGCTAATTACTTGTAAATAATCCGTCGGATGTTCCTACACTCAGACAATGGCTGAGACTAAATGGTCCCATTTTTTGCATTTCAGGGGCATGTTTAGTAATTGAGATGCTTTTACTGACACACTGATAGCAAATTTATGTTTGGAAATGCAGTATATAAAAAAGGTCCTGGTTTTAAGATGGCATATGTAAAACAGTTTTGAAGTTCACAAGTGAAAAAACAGACTACCGGATTCAAGGTGTCAAATCTCTGTTAATTGATACATGACCCCTACTTTTCTTGCTAGAAATGGACAGTAGAAACACGTAGCTTCAAAAGCATGTAAGTTAGCCCTTATTTAAATGGTACCAGCTATGATTGCCAGCCTTTTGAAACATGTCATGTTTACTATAGTTTATATAGGGAAGTCTATTTACAGGTCTTACACCTATAAGAAGTACAAGTGGAGGGCAGCATTTGAATATTTTTATTTTCTGCAATGTTATTTTCAACTAAAATTGAGTGCTGAACGATTTTACGCAAATTTGAAAGTCAAAAATCAGAAAAACTGTGTTAAAGGAGGCAGAATTATGTTTTTATTAGGTTTGGGGTCAATTTTAATTATTTTTGCCTTAAAAATGCCACAATTGATACCCTGTATGGCCCATTTTGCATATGTCATTTCAAAAAGTGAGTTGCTTTAAGTAGTTGAGATAATATACTATTATTCATAACCATTTTTTTTAGAAATTTGATGTTTTTCAATTTTTATTTGCAAGAAATGAATTCTTAGGTTAAGCCGCTTGGCCGCAAACGCGTACCAGAATAGGTGGTGTTGGAAAATTCATCATATTGAGTTCATTTTTGCTAACTGAAAGCTGAAACTTGGTAGATTGCAAACATTATATTGTTGAATAAAAACAGAAAATATAAGATATTGAAAAACACAAGTTTTATTGTCACTACTTCATTAGACAAGCGCCAGTAGTAGACTAGTTTTATCTGGCGGTTATAGCCGCCAGAGAATTCTTCGCGAGGTTTACTTATTTTCCCCTGAGGTTTAAATATAAGCGGTATTTTACTCGATTTCAGATAAAAACATGCTGCTGGAGATTAACAGTATTACATCTGTTAGTGTTAGATTTAAAAAAGAAAATATATTACAATAATATGCAAGTCTAAGTTTATTTCTCGATTATCTAAACAGGTTTGCTGTCACCAATCTGATGCCATTTAACCTTGTCGCCACATATGTTTGAAAGACCTTTTACACTGAATAATGATTTCAAATAGCTGACGCAGATGGATTTTTCTTTTGTTGTATTGTGTGCTTAGTAACTAGAGCATTATTAAAATACGGTGAAATGTTCATACATCCTTAAATAAATACAACTGAATAATTTAGCTGAATGATGAATGAGTATATTTCCTAAAATCGATATTTCATTATGATTGTCCCCATAAGCGATATCAATAGTTATGTATTTATTACAGACGAAACATAACAAAATTCAATTTCTTGAAACTGTTTACTTATTAATTTTACTGAATTTTGTCTGTAATGTGGCTATCTAGTTATCAGTAATGTCACTGTCATGTAACAGCTGCCTTGTGCCAAATAGTTGATACCCTGTGGCTGTCCGCAAGATGGCGACGAGTTAAGCAACGAAACGGTATGTGTTATTTTGTTCCCAATTTGTGCAGGTAATCATTCAATCAATCAACAATCCTTTTCATTATATGATCCAAGTATACAAGTCTATACCTTAAAGGATGTACTCAAATTGGAAACAAAATAACACATACCTTTCATTGCTTAACTGGTCGCCATCTTGCGGACTGCCACTGGGTACCCACTATTTGGTACAGGGCAGCTGTTACATGACAGTATAAATATATCGATCTACTGTGTGAAGACATTTGTGTAAACTTTCATCGAGTCATATGACAACTTGGAATTTCTGCTGGATTTTTAATCGTTATTTGGATTGAAAATGCCTTTCAAGTGTTTCTCTTTTGTTCCGGGCATGTTGTCAGATCAAACAATGATGTTCTGAAAACGATGTCAGCGTCTATGTCATTTTGTCCTCGATTTTATTGAAATGAATCTGGCTTGGTTGCTGTTGTTAAATTTTATCATAGACTATCGGCGTATTGCTTTCGTACGGAATAATTAAGATGTTATGAAGTGATATTTTTCGTGGATATAATCAATATAATTGATGCTTGATTTCCTGAAGTGGTTAGTTGTCTATAGTAAGTCATTTTTTATAAATTAGTTCTGATTGTTGACAATGCGGATTAGTGATTCGGCTACGATATATTACTAGTTATATATCAAAAATATATTAGGCTTATTAGTTTACACTCCCAAACCGGAATATATGTGATAAAATAAAATATTTAGTTGCTGCAAAAACACAATAGTACTGTGGTGAGTGTTTATCCGTTACCGATGTCATATAATGATGGTCACGTTTTCATGTATCAGGGTTATCAACGAAAACTTTTTTATGGATTGTCCCGACTAGCTTAGTCTTTAGCGCAAGAGCTTACTTTTTAATCTGGAAACCGAACAGTCGAGATCGTCATTTCGCGGTTTTGTTTTGTTTTTCAACCCCTCCCATCCCTCCCTCATTTGATGTACTACATGTAACAGATACTGCTGCGAGGTTTTCTGTTTCAGTAATTATTGAATATATATTATACCATGAAGCACGCTGAAACCTGACAGAATGGCCCAATTACCAAACGTAAGCAAATTGATGATAAAGACAGTTGATCAACCACTTGTGGCAATAAACAATTTGAACTATAGAAGTGCTCGGGGTTATGTGGTGCGATTCCCGGTGGGACATATAAACTGCTTATTAAGAGCGTAAATTTTAGAAATGATGCAACGTTTATTGTGTTATTGGAATTTTATGCCTACCTCAATCATCCCCCATCCCCTGCAACCCCGCCACCGCCATTAAAATCAATATTTATTTAAATCAAAATAATTTGTAGATCTTTTTTATTGCTTAGAAACTATGCAAAAATCTCAATAGATTAAACAAACTAACTCTAAGGTTTGAAGAAAGACACCTTTTCGCGCTGAGCTTCAAGTACATGTAATACGAATACCGAAACTGATAGAACTCGACCAATTCACATCAATTTTCTGCCCTCAAAGACGGAACAAGACGATTCAGTTTATAATATCTTCAATAACAGTCAGTTTATATTGTTTTCACTAAATGTATCAACAAAATATTACAGAACAACTCGAATTTAATAAATGCAATCCATTGGCTGGTTTACCTTTTAATAAATGACAATAAGAATTTACAAAAATATGGTTTACCGTTGTAAATGTATCCGTGGTCGATACGGTAGTAACACTATAAAACTCCGTATCATTAATGATAATGCTCAGTAAGCCCAGGCAGTCTGTGTCTTCTGCAGACGTCTGGTCCTTGTAACCCGGTGCATTGATGTAACATTTGGCTAGCTCCCACGGATATGTGACCCATTTGGTGATTTCGGTATTGCTTAAGTTAGGATCCCAGAAGAAATGGCTATCAACGATCCTGTCGTAAATCTGTCCACAGACATTTGTTGGACAATGTGTTCGTAAAGTATGTTTAGATCCGATACATAGGCACTTTTCCCGCCCACGACTACAATTCCTCCCCACTTTCAGTGCATGATGTGGTAAGAGAGTCCGGAGTGAACAGGTATTACATGGCCGTAAGTTTCCCACAATCTTTTCATGTTGCTGTTTGATCACATCAGTCACGAAAGGTTGAAGTCCTTCTTTTAAGTATTTCAGCCCAAGACCAGACCTTATCCAGTTCTTGTACCGCTCGTTCTTCACAGTTGTTTCGTGCGACGCGGCCATATTATTTTACGTTAAACGTTTTTTCCTGTGGCATTTTTTCCACTTAAACCTCATTTTATTAAGAATCTATTTGGAATCCAGTAATCTAATCATTTTCTTTTTCAATTACCACTTTCAATAACTTTAACTTTCTTCATTAAACATATGCTTACACTTTTGGACTTAAGGCTTGTAGTTTAATTTATTATAAGTCACGAATGAGAAAATCAATACCCTTAAATAGCACACTGTTTTGTGCAATTATTTCTGAATTCCAATGCAAACCCACTCTTATCAGGTAAACATAAAACTGACTCATCTTAAGTATCATGTTACATAAAACTTTCTCCTTTGCAGTCACAATGTTGTCATAAGGCAAAATAATGACACTGAGTTTTTAAATATAACTACGTAAGAATTAGGACGTAAAATGTAAAATTTTATTAATTACTTTCAAATACATTTTCGTATATTGTTTGTTATAAAGTATCAAATAAGTCAAAGAAATTTAGATTGCAGGTGTAAGGTATTAAATTGTCACCAAGCTATAGTTTAATGATAAATATCTTAAATGTAATGATAAGTATTTTCTTCAACAAAGCCATGTTAGCGTTTCATCTTTAGAATAGTAAGCTGGAGATGTTGTTCACAGTTTGTGTCAAAATAAACACAATTCCCTTCTCAATAGGAAAAGCCACTCAGGATGTTTTCATGAAAATTTACTTATTATTTGTTAACATGATTTGTAACAATCTCAAGTTCAAACAAAGCCAAACATTGAGCAAGCTGCAAAGAGAGATCTGTCGTCGTTTATGATTAAGTGATTGAATCCCGTGAAAAATGTATATAAGGCCGGGCGGAATCAGCAAAGGCAACTGTTGATTCCGGATTAAATTTACAAACGTTGACAGATCTCGTCTTCACTTTGCAGGTAAGAAATATGTTTCATTTTTATGCTATTTTAAAATTTATGCTTGGTTAAGTTTAAATATCCTAATGTTCATTTTACCACTTATCAATTGTCTTATGTAGGGTTTGGCCGAAAAGATTGTTTAATTCGAATTTCTAAATTGTAACTTATTCGCACATTCATTATTATGGTAGTAGATTTCTCTCATTAAGGATTTCTTTATTTGTATATATAAGTAAAGCTTTTGATTATATATTGTTTAAGTAAAGCACATTTTGTATCAGTAGTTAGAATTTTTAAAGTATGAAAATCTTGTATTTTGTAAAAGCAGACATTTATGTTTCTGTGCCTTTCATAACGTTAAGCGAGTAGTTCTATAATAAGTGATGCTAATTTTCCCCAATTATGTGTTAAGAAATTTGGGTAAATTTGAAATGACGTTTAAAAAAAAATGTTCTTTGTTTTAATTGAGTTGAAATTGTTCATTTGAATACTTTAAATAAACTGTTGATTCCGGATTAAATTTACAAACGTTGACAGATCTCGTCTTCACTTTGCAGAGTGCTACGACAATGTAGCACGTGCAACACGCCCATATGATATAAGATTACGTGTAAGGGCGAAAACGTTGGTACACGACCAACGTCCCTTCCACAATTGGTGGGGTAGGCGATCTTGTTAAGACCTTCACAAGGAATGGGCGATGATGTCAACTTGCGGAAGAACAGCCATGATGATGACCAGACGAGGATGATGCAGTGACGAGGGCAAAGAAGAAGACCAGGGAAAACTTGAAAAGGGCAGAAGAATAAAGACGAAGTAAACGATGACAGCTAATCACGGTTTGTCTTTTATTCCTCAACTGTCTAAGTTTGATCCTTGTCATGATGACGCCTTTGTTTTCATTGAAAATTTTGAAGCTCTAAGTAAGGCGAACAACTGTACAAATGAGGCAATGTTTAGCAATTTAAGAATTTTACTGACAGGAAAAGCAATTGATTGGTTTGTTTTCCTTAGAAATGAATACAAGTCTGACTTCAAAACATTTAAAACACAGTTCTTAAAGGAATTTTTTCCTTTGCTTAACCATCCAGCTGAGGCTAATGCAAAGCTATTTGAACTTAAGCAAAATTCAAACGAAAAAGTAAAAGATTATGTTGCCAAAATGCAAAAACAGGCTATGATTAATCAAGTAGATGATGGAATTGTTTTGCAGCATTGTATAATGGATTTCTAAGTCATATGAAGGCAGACATAATTAGGTGCAAGCCTAAAAATTTGATTGATTTGCAAGAATATGCTGAAAATGTTGAAATTGCATATGAATTTGAAAATGCACAGACATTAACATTATTACAAGAAAAGGTAAATATCTTGTCAAAAACTGTTCGAAAAGAAATTCAGGAAGAGTTATTTACTAGTTTAAATCAAGTACAAAACAATGTTCAGTCAGCTGTAAATTTAGTATCAGAAAAACACATTCAAAGTTCCAATGTTAATCATTCAAGAAAGTCGAAATTTGAAAATAAGACAAATGTAAGCCATATTCAGGTAAATGCAAAGAAAGATCAAAATCAATGTAAGGGCTGTGGATACAGTAATCACAAATACAAAAATTGTTGGTTTAAATCAAAATCATGCTTCAAGTGTAAACAAGTTGGTCACAAATCAAAAATGTGTAGGACAAAATTTGGCAAGAAAATCAAATTTGATATGAAACAAAAGTCGAAATATGAGCATACAAGGAGTAATAAAATTGAGACAAATGAGAAAAGTATGTCACAAAAAAGTTCTCAAACTTCAAAAGAAAAAGATCAGCATAAGAGCAATGTTCAAAACGAAAGTGCAAATAAACAAGGTAGAAACATTTTGATTAGCAACCAGAACAGTCAAAATATTAATGTAGGCTCAAAATTAAGTCAAGAACAAAGATTACCATCTATTGCTTCATTTGAAACAAATATGGAAAACAGTTTTATCAGCATGCAAATAGGAAACATTAAGGCAAGTGCTCTAGTTGACAGTGGAAGTAGCTTATGTTGCATAACTAAAAGTTTACTTAACAAAATAGATCCTTCTGTTTGTTCTGATTTTGGCTCTTCAGAATTCATGCAAGTTGTAGGTGTAAGTGGAAAAACACTTGATGTCAAAGGAACAGTAACTTTATCTCTTAATATAGGAGATAATACTGTCAAACAGAAATTTCACATTTTTGATCACTTGCATCATGCATTAATATTAGGTGTAGACTTTTTGAAAGCAAATAAATGCAAGAAAGATTATGACAAGATGATTTTGGAGTCAAAAATAGGTCAGCCGATGATAAATCTGATTTCATCATTTAAGATGGGCCTAGCTAGGTTGACAAATGAAGTTACCTTAGAACCTTGTTCAGAAACGTGTGTGCAGATAAGATAATCAAAGATTCCAGATAATTGCACAGCCATTTTAGAACCTGTTAATACTTTGTCTTCTAAATCTGTTGCTTGCACAAAAGTGCTTGTTAAATCACAACAAGGAAAGTCAACATGTAGGCTTATGAACCCATTTTCACATTCTGTTACGTTAGAAAAAGGCTTAGTTGTTGGCAAACTGTTGCCTATTGATGAATCATCTGTAAGAGAATTTGATAATGATGATGATGATGTTAATGATGATGATGATGATGATGATGATGTTGATGATAAACAAAGAAAGCCACATATTTGCAGCATGAATGAAAGCAAAGTTAAAGAAATTATAAAAGAACTAGGCATAAATTTAGATGATTCCGAAATTGATGAAAAACAAAAGATCAAACTCAAAAAGTTTATAGCTAGAAATAGGGACATTTTTGCTAAAGATACTTCCGAGCTAGGTTGTACAACTTACATACACATAGGATTGAAACTGGTGATAGTCAACCTCAAAGACAACATCCATATAGAGTTTCTCCTCAAGTTAAAGTAGCAATAGAAAAACAAGTCAATGACATGTTAAAGAATGATATTATTGAACCATCAGACTCATACTGGGCCGCACCTGTAGTAATGTGTAAGAAAAAGGATGG
This sequence comes from Corbicula japonica, assembly GCA_038501625.1. Lineage (NCBI taxonomy): Eukaryota > Metazoa > Mollusca > Bivalvia > Venerida > Cyrenidae > Corbicula > Corbicula japonica. Next base: position 83,591 of record JAZAYU010000836.1, read on the forward strand.
CACTTTAAGATTTGCAGTTGATTTTAGGCGTTTAAATGCGGTCACCACACCAATTAATTATCCATTGCCAAGATTTGAAGATGTAGTTGACTCAGTAGGTGAAAACAAGTCTAGAATATTTTCAGTACTAGATTTAAAAGCTGGATTTCATCAGATTCCGTTAGATCCAGAAACAAAAGATAAGACAACATTCGTAACGCACCAAGGAAGCTTCAATTTCAAAAGGCTTCCCTATGGCGTGCGGAATGGTACAACTGCCTTCCAATGCGTAATGGCGAAAGTGCTTCAAGGCATAAATTTCAAACTTGCATTAGTTTATGTCGATGATATTTTAATTCATTCTGCAAATCATCTTCAGATAGTTTTTGATAGGTTAAGAGAAGCCAATTTAAAATTACAGCCCAAGAAATGTAGATTTGCAGCTAAACGTGTAGAATATTTAGGTCACTATTTTTCAAAAGATGGAATAGAGGTCAATCCTGCGAATGTAGAAAAAGTGAAAAATTTTCCAATGCCTTATACTCAGAAGAAAGTAAGAGAATTCTTAGGACTCTGTAACTATTACAGGAAATTTGTTAAGGATTTCGCTCAGATTGCTAAACCACTTAACAATTTACTCAAGAAAGAGGTCACATTTAAATGGACAGATGAATGTACCAAGTGCTTTGACGTGTTTAAAGAAAAACTAACTACAGCACCAGTACTTGCATTTCCAGATATGAGTAAACCATTTATATTAGCAACTGATGCATAAGGTCATGCTATTGGTTATATTTTGTCACAGCTTGACAACAATGGTCATGAACATGTCATAGCTTATGGGGAACGAGCTTTAAGAGGCAACGAACTTAAATTTCCAATATATGAAAAAGAATGTTTAGCTCTTGTAGAAAGTGTAAAACAATTTCATCCATACTTAGCTTCAAGACCCTTTACAGTTTACACAGATAGTTTAAGCTCCACATTTATTCAGTCAATTAAGAATGACAATGGTAGAGTTGGAAGATGGTCACTTTTGTTACAAGGTTATACCTTTGATATTGTACATAAGCCTGGAGTAAGATATCAGAATGCTGATGCTCTTTCAAGAAGAATTTATGAGGAAAAAAAGGAAATAATAAGAACAATGACACTGGTGATGATATGATTGATTTCCTATGTTCAATAAATATAGTTGATGATGATGCTAATGAACAAGTTATTGCTGGAAAAGAGCCAACCATTGATCAGTCAAAACAGTCTGAAATTTCAAAAATGCAATGGGAATGTGAAGAATTAAAGCCAATTCTTGAATACACGGTAAATGATGTGTTACCTGAAAATGATGTACAGAAAAAGAAGATAATTATTATGTCAGAACAATACATAATTAAGGACAATCTTCTGTATCATTTCATTGACACTAGGAATAAGAAAAAGCTAAGACATGATGAACAGTTAGTAGTTCCCAAGATTTTAAGAGAAGATGTCATTACAAGTTATCATGATTCCAATGCTCATTTAGGTTTTGACAAGACATATGGTGCAATACGTGCAAAATACTTTTGGCCTAGGATGTATCGTGATGTTGATATTCATGTACAGACATGCACAACATGCCAAAGAGCAAAACGCAACTATGCAAATCACAAAGCACCACTTCAGCCAATGCCTGTAGCTGAGAGACCTTTCTCTCGCCTTCACATGGACATTTTAGGTCCATTACCAGAAACAAGTAACAATTTTAAGTACATTCTTTTATTTGTTGATGCACACTCTGGTTGGACTGAAGGTTTTTGCTTAAGAACACAGGAATCTAGTGAATGCGCTAAGGTTCTATATGAAGAGATCATTTGCAGATATGGCGCTCCTGATGTAATTGTTAGCTATAGGGGTAGCAATTTTCTGTCAAAATTAGTTGCAAGTGTTTGTGAGTTGTTCCAAATAACAAGACATCACACGTCTTCATTTCATCCACAAACAAATTCAGTAGTAGAAAGAGTAAATGCAACATTAGGTCAGGCACTTAGGTCCTTCTGCAATGAATGTCAAGATGATTGGGACAAATATGTACCTTCAATAATGTTAGCTCTTAGTAATTTGAAAATTTCTTCTACAGGTTACACTCCTTGTGAGTTACTTTGGAAGGGAAATGAGAATGTCCATAGATACAGCTTTGATTCCTAAAGAAACACTTCCAATGTCTGTAAAGGAATACTTAAATAACTTGGTTGAAAGACTAAAACTCACAAATGCTTTGGTCACCACAAATAGGTTAGTTGCCCAGGAATGGCAAAAGAAACTATATGATAGGAATGCCCAGGAACCCAAATTCAATGTAGGTGATAAAGTAATGCTAAGCAATGAGAAGGTTAACATAGGTCAGTCAAAGAAACTCACAGATAAATATATAGGTCCTTATGAAATTGCAGAGCTAGGTCCAAATCACACTTATAAGTTACGTAGGTCTGATGGCAGGTTTGTTCGAGCTCTTATAAATGCAAATCGCCTCAAACTTTACCATCATCCTGCTCAGCGTAATTATAATAGGCAAGTTAGTCATGTTCCCAACACTAATATACAGGGAAACATTGTAGTTGCAAGAAATGTTCAAGCCCAGCCAAATGTCCCAGAAAAAGTTTCTGAAACTGAATATGACATAGAAAGGATAATAGGTGTAAGGCAAACTAGACAAGGTACTCAGTATAAGGTAAAATGGAAAGACACATGGGAACCTAAGTCCCTTCTTCCTAAAGTTATTACTGACGACTAACATGCAAGATTCAATTGGAAAGGTAAAAGAAAAAGAAGAAAGTTTTTACATGCTTAGGCTCATTAAGTACATGTTAGTAAATCATAGCAGTATAAAGCAAATAAGTTATGTAAGGTATATTCCATTTGTAATGCTTGTCTCATATTATGTTTGTATTGGTGGAACAGAGAAGAAAGTTAAGGTTAAAGAAGAATAGCCCACGATATGGAGTGTGAGAGCTGTCCATGGAATCTCAAACCTCATAATGATTGGAATTATTTGTCATATTTGCAATAATACAAAATTTAAGTAATAAGTTCGCTTATGAAAGTTAGTGCTAAGTTGACAACTGATCATTGTTAACGACCTGTATTTATTGTGATCTGCACATATTCTGATAGTGTATTTAATGTAAGAAGTATGATAGTTTTACTGATTGACAACTAATTACAAATTAGAGACGAATAAGGCATTTGTATTTAATGGATGTACCGTAATAGACCAACTTAGTCTAAGTTAAAGTCATTCGGCAATTATAGCACTAAGTAGTTTTATGTTCAAACATAGTGTGATAGTCACAGTACTATGATCTTGCCATTGTTGGCAACACACTGGTAAGGTTGTGAACTCAAATACAAAGTAAAAGATGTATAAAGTATGTACATAAAACCTATAAATATCATGTTATCGGACTGATCATTAGGATCAGGCCCTGGCTGTGTCACACCGAATTGTGTAGGTGAATAATTATTAAACGTAAAAAAAACCGCATGTTTTATGTGCATATCCTTGGACCTTATGTCCTTGCGATGTGCCGTTGTTGGCAGCACATTACAAATAAGGGCGTGTAAATCCTTGAACCATAAGTTCTTGCGATTGCCCAAGTAGGTAGCGCACAATAAATAGGTTAAATGACCAGTTTAAAAATAAGTAGGCTAAATGACCAGTTTGATATACACTAGTCAAAAGTTCTAAGTGCACACTTGATAAATGTTAATTTTTTAAATAATTTGATTGAATCTTTTAAAATAGTGTAAACTACAATGAAGAAGAATCAATATTCTATTAAAGCACACCAAACATTTTAAGTCTGCTTAACCAGATTAAAAAATAATAATATTTTAGCTCACCTGTTCTCAGAAAGCAATTCTCAAGTTAATTATCATTGCATCGGCTATCATCTGTGATCGTTTTCTCATCTCTGTATTAATTAAATTTCATGCAAATTTAAAGGAAATACTGTAGTTTGCCATTCCATTGCACTGAAATAGCTTTCTGTAGCTTTGTAATGGTCTGCTGGGCACGATGAGCCAACACACTCAACTCTATTTTATCCATAACGTTTTTACATGATTTTAAGGAGAAAATTCCATCTTTAACACAATGTTTTGTGCCAAAAATTTTTGAATTGTCTAACAGGTTGGGATGATACCATTCTCTATGATAGATGTGTAACAACCTTTCCAAACGAAAAAATGTATTCATTTCGATAAAATTGACCAGTTTTCGGACACGCTTTTTGACCAAATAAGCGTCATTTTCGAATAAATCGATTTTGAAGTTTATTGAATTTCTATAAATTTTAGTTTTAAATTTTTATTTATTGGACACTTATCCAACAAATGTTACACTAATATTTTCGACTTTACGTTGTTTTACGTAAATATTTAATGACGTAATTGAGTAACATCAGCGTTCAACGTAAGCAACGTTATCAATCTAGAAAATAATATCGTTTGATTTTCTTCTTAAATTAATAAAATATGCAAAAATAAGGTATTTCTTTTGCATTTACGGAAACCGTCAAGATTTTTTTACAACAAATTTGAAGTTGTGCCTGTGAAAAGAATTTTGACGGCAATGTCGTTGTCTGCTGACGTCAACCGTTCCATGGTTACAATTTGTTGGTGTGTTTTTCGTGTTTGTCTGGAGTCGGTGAACATGAGAAAAACAAAAACGATTGTAAAAAAATTAATTTCGCTTGCCCCACGGGGATAATGCATAAATAGCGTATGCCGACGTGGATGACGTAAAATGTAAAACATATGCAAGGTTTTCAAAAAATTATTATTGTTTGATCATTATTAACATAAAGTCAAACTTTCATTCAATTTGAATAAGTTTACTTTAGGATATTCAAACTTGAAAAGTGTGCACTTAGAACTTTTGACCAGTGTATACGCTTTATGTTGTCATAACTTCAACGTTTACTGTTCTATAAAGTATTGTAAACTGTACTTAAAATGAATACTGTATGATCTTGCAAACACATTGTCAATGTATCTGATTCGCCTATATTTTCATAACATATGCTAACTGTTTTTCTTTCTCTTCCATGAACAACTGAACACACAACTGCATTGCTGCTGAAATCTGTCTCGCACTGGCGAAGTCAAACCAAACACCGATCAGTCGTCAAAGGCCAATGATTACCGAGGACCAATCCAGTGGCAAGATGAGCCGACCAAAACAGCGTGCAGGACGGAGAACCAAGAGGAAGATGAATTCAGAGACAAAACGTGGACAAAATTGATAAAATAAGTTTTAATGTGAAACACAAATGTGATTGAACCGAAAAGAACAGAAGTGACAGTTAAATAAGTTTCGTTTCAGTTGTAAATAGTGTAGTGTAGTACATATTATAAAACAACAAAAAAATCGCAAAACTAAAAACATTGATATGCCTTATAAGTGAAGTTGATACTCAAATTAAGCCTAGTGACATTTACGATTACAAAATATGTTTATGTGGTATATTATAACGCAAATGTAATAAGAACGATCTATGCAATGTATGTTAACGCAAAACGTAACTGAAAATGTTTAGTATAATTATGTGTATGATTTCTTTACTTGTGTTCAATGCAGGAGCATTGATTTCAAAACAAGGGGGTGATGTCATAAGGCAAAATAATGACACTGAGTTTTTAAATATAACTACGTAAGAATTAGGACGTAAAATGTAAAATTTTATTAATTACTTTCAAATATATTTTCGTATATTGTTTGTTATAAAGTATCAAATAAGTCAAAGAAATTTAGATTGCAGGTGTAAGGTATTAAATTGTCACCAAGCTATAGTTTAATGATAAATATCTTAAATGTAATGATAAGTATTTTCTTCAACAAAGCCATGTTAGCGTTTCATCTTTAGAATAGTAAGCTGGAGATGTTGTTCACAGTTTGTGTCAAAATAAACACAATTCCCTTCTCAATAGGAAAAGCCACTCAGGATGTTTTCATGAAAATTTACTTATTACTTGTTAACATGATTTGTAACAATCTCAAGTTCAAACAAAGCCAAACATTGAGCAAGCTGCAAAGAGAGATCTGTCGTCGTTTACGATTAAGTGATTGAATCCCGTGAAAAATGTATATAAGGCCGGGCGGAATCAGCAAAGGCAACTGTTGATTCCGGATTAAATTTACAAACGTTGACAGATCTCGTCTTCACTTTGCAGGTAAGAAATATGTTTCATTTTTATGCTATTTTAAAATTTATGCTTGGTTAAGTTTAAATATCCTAATGTTCATTTTACCACTTATCAATTGTCTTATGTAGGGTTTGGCCGAAAAGATTGTTTAATTCGAATTTCTAAATTGTAACTTATTCGCACATTCATTATTATGGTAGTAGATTTCGCTCATTTAGGATTTCTTTATTTGTATATAAAAAGTAAAGCTTTTGATGATATATTGTTTAAGTAAAGCACATCTTGTATCAGTAGTTAGAATTTTTAAAGTATGAAAATCTTGTATTTTGTAAAAGCAGACATTTATGTTTCCGTGCTTTTCATAACGTTAAGCGAGTAGTTCTTGTAACAAAGTGGCCTATGTTTATTATCATGCATGGACACTATGTTGCAATATTATTTAATTATATTGTATTAATTATTTTATATTAATTTAAGTTCTTTTTAATATTTGAAATAGGTCGGAGGATATTCTATCTGCATAAAAGTTAGCAAGCTTTCAGTTAAAATACATGATGTTATTGTAGAATGTGACAAAAGCAGGGACTTTTAAATAAACAAAAACAAGCTGATCTTTCAATCTGGCACTAATTAGTAAATTGTATTAAATTCTTAGAGATATATTGTCTGATTGCACTCCAGTGCACGTAAATAATGACACAAATTTAGTATCATGATTGGCACTTTCTACTAACAAAGTTTCGCATCAGCAACATGTGTGGAGTCAGCTGAAATGTCGATCGATCTTCAAAAATTCTATATAAACTGGATTGAATTTTATTTTGTGTTAAAAAAGAGAGACTGATTTTGGGCTTGTTTGCTTCCAACCGGATTACAACCGACCCTACGTTACACCTGTTTGTTTGGTGCCGTGACCAAGGATGTCTGAGGTAGGGCACTTTTATTGTGTGTCGTAGGGCTTGGTGTGTCTCATATTGTAAACTTATAAAAAAAACGATGAAATACTTTAAACAAAATTCAACTGTAACTTAAGAATTTGATTGTTAGTTTGTAATACTTATAAAGAGAAATAAAAATAATAATGTGTATATTAATCATATAGACTGTGAAATTGTAATGTAAACGGTGTGAAATTATATTGGTGTATTAGTTAAAATAGGACAATGATTTACTACAGTGCTGACCTTTATCGTACATAAAATGTTCATATTGTTTGTAAACTGTGCATTCCATAGTAGGCATAGTAATTTTGAAGGATCTGGTGCTTGTTTATAAACATTGTAAAGCTCTGCACTGACTTGTTTAAAAAAAAATATTATGAATAAAATTTAAAATGGAAGCTAATCTACGTGATCCAGTGGAAAATGCATTTGATGTTTAAGGCAAGAAGTACATAATGTTAGTCAAATATTAAGTGTACAAGGGGCTGCTCAAAATATTAAAACCTTTGATGGGGTAAATAAGCACGCATATAGAGAATGGATAAGGGATATAGAGAAATCTCAGATAATGATGAATTTAGCTGAAGACAACTGCATTTTGCTAGCTTATCAATCTTCGAAAGGTGCTGTCACAGGTTTCATAGAGAGATATAGGAGAGAAAATCGCAATGCTACTTGACCAAATTTAAAAGTAGAGTTAGCAAGTAGGTTCAGTGATGTTTCGGATAGACATGTTGCTCTCACACTTTTAAAGCAATTAAGACAGAAAAGTGGTGAAGACCTGAATCTCTATGCCGAAAGGTTAATGGGCCTTAGTAGTGATGCTTTTGAAGATGGGAATGGGCCTGGTGTTCAAAGCCAATTGATAGACATTTTTGTTTCTGGCCTGACAAACGACCAATTAAAATTTACTATTTTAAGAAGAACTCCTACTACCCTCCTAGATGCAATAGGCATTGCTACAAATGAGAGTAATTTAAGGAACAGAATTCAGATAAGTGCAGGTCGTAGGCTAAATTTTGATAGACAACAACGGCAAAGCAATGATCAGCATGTGCCTATGGAAATCGATCATTGTAAACAAATCAGATGTTTCAAATGCTGCATAAAAGGTCACAAAGCAAAAGACTGTAGAAAAGTTCATGCTGTTGCAACCTTTGCGTTGTTTTGGCTGTGGTCAAATTGGTCATTTTGTCCGAGATTGTAGAAACACTAAAATGCATCGGCAAAATTTAAACTAAGAAATTCTTTCTATGCAGGGGTCGATAGAAAGAAAAATAAAAATCCTGACAACATTTCTAGAAACATAATGTTTCTGGCAGTCCAAATTCATGTTTATTGCATATTAAGAAGCAGAAATATCGAGCGCTTGTTGATTCTGGTGCAGAAGTGTCATTAATGCATGAGAGAGTATTTAAAGTATTAAAAGATCGACCTAAATTAAAGCAGGTATCAATAAATTTACAAACTGCGGGTCACACTCCTTTAAATCTTCTTGGATGTATTAGTGTAGATATCACTGTCGGTGGAACCGTAATGTGCCAAGATTTCGTTGTAACAAGTGATTTAAACAGAAACATAATTTTGGGCATGGACTGGCTGAAATCGAATGATGTTAGACTATACTTTGATCTTAAATTAATGAGAATACGAGGCAAGCATTTCTGTAAATTAGATGAGGATAACCTTATCTGTAGCAATGTTAGAATTTATCGTACTTGTAGTGTTAAAACCAAATTCTGCTAAGATCTGTTATGGAAAAGTTAGGGAACATTCAGATATTAAAATAGGGTTTTCATTTGAAATCTCACAAATAAATAGGGGCTTTCTTGTACAGGAACCTGGCATTAAAATAGTAAATTCAGTTGCAAAGCTTTCTAAAAATAGACTTGTTCCTATGCTCATTGTAAATAGAACAAACAAATTTTACAAAATTCACAGACATGGTCTTGTTGCTACAATTTCGGCCACTGACAATACAAATATCACAAATGTCAATTCTATTTTAAGCAATGAAAAGTCACCTAGTACTTTTAACATGCAAGAGCTGGATGTACCACAACAATATAGGTCACAAATGGAAAATTTGATCATGCAGAATTCAGACTTATTTGCAAACAACGACTCAGAATTAGGTCATACTGACACTGTCCGTATGAAAATCGATACTGGTGATCACAAACAAATCAAATTAAAACCTTATCGAACTCCTCTTCAAAATCGGCAAGTTATTGATAAGGCTATTGATGAAATGTTAGATGCAGGTGTAATTAGGAGGTCTAGGTCACCTTGGGCATTTCCTGTAGTAATTGTGGATAAAAAGGACGGTTCAAAAAGGTTTTGCGTGGACTTTAGAAAGCTAAATCAAGTAACCAAGAAAAATTCATATCCATTTACGTTAGGCAAAGCAAAATATTTCAGTAATTTAGATTTAAAAAGTGGTTATTGACAGGTTGCCATGGATGAGGGTGACAAAGAGAAGACTGCTTTTACTGCAGCTGGCAAAGGTCTTTACGAATTTGAGGTCATGCCCTTTGGCCTTTATAATGCACCGGCCATATTTCAAGAGCTAATGTCAGTTGTACTTGACGGTTACAATGACTTTTGCACGGCTTACTTGGATGACATTTTGATTTTCAGTGAAAGTTATGAACAACATATCATGCACATAAACAATGTCGTTGAAAGGTTACGTGCACACAATTTGAAACTTAAGTTGAAGAAATGTAGCTTTCTAAAATTAGAAACAAGATACTTGGGTTTTTGCATCAATGAAAATGGCATTATGCCAGATCAAGGAAAAGTTAAAGCTATTAGACAGTTACCACCGCCTACATGTGTTAGGGAAGTTCGGAGTTTCATTGGTATGACATCTAACTATAGAAGATTTATTCCAAACTTTAGCGATATTGCTGAACCTTTGATAGCCTTGACTAGACTTGACTTATGTGCACTATGCTGACTTTAGTGTGTCTACAATCTGTTGCTACCATGAGTATTTTTGCAAATGAAAATGTTTTGTTTGAAAAAGTCAATGAAGTTTACATATATGAAGGTCGTTGGCTTGTTTCCATAATTCATGATCTAAACCCATATAACCAGTTGGCTAGCACTTTGTATGACAATTTAATTTCAGTGAATCAAGTTGTGACAGGAATAACTGACTGGTACAAAGAAAAACAAATTTCATTTTTCACAACATTTCAAGGCTTGTCTGTTGAAGTTGACATTTTGAATAATACATTGTTGTCTATTGAATCTTGTTTCACAAGTTTTGAATATCTAAACAAAGTTACCATGCACAAAACTAAAAGGTCATTGTTGCCAATCGTTGGAAAAGCGTTATCGTTTTTATTTGGGACTGTATCAGAGAATGATCTTCAACACATTGATCGTAACATAAACTTGCTGGCTTTAAACCAAAAACAAATCATTCATGATCTAGAGACCAGCATTTCTGTTCTTAACATCACAAGACTTGAGGTTATTAAAAACAGACATTCTGTTATTGAAATCATTGAGGTTATACATTAACTTAATGCCAAAATAAGTGAATTAGAACATACTTTTGAGAAAACTGTAACTGAATTAGAACAATTTGTGCATACCTTTCTACGAATGCAATTAGTTATTGATGAACTAAAATTATCTGTTCACAATGCAGTATCATATCTTGAAAATTTTAAATCTGACTTAAACATGTTGGCAATTAATCATATGTCAATCGGTATCGTACGTCCTGAAGAATTTCAATCGGTTTTGCTTGACATTAAACATAAAATGCCTAGAACATTTGATCTACCCATTGATCCTAAATTAGACATTTGGTACTATTATAAAACGATACAAGGTAGTGTTTATTGGGAAACCAATCAAGTAAAAATAATATTTGATATTCCCTTAGTGAAAACAACTGATAGATTTGAAGTTTATAAAGTGTTTAGTTAACCATAAGCTTTACCAAAACACTTAAAAGAAGACTTCCAATATGTATCAAAATATAATATTGATTCTGAATACTTTATGATAAGTCAAAACAGACAGAAATATTCTTTCTTTGACTCTTTGACATTTAACGAATGTAGCAATCAGCCATGTTGTAAGCCAAAACTGCCATATTATTCAACAAGTTATAGTCAGTCTTGTGTGATAGCATTGTTTTTAAACAAATCAAAAGCCATTAAAAATAATTGCAAGCATGTTGTTGAATCTAAAGTATTGCCCAGCTCTCATTTTGTTGATCATGACAATTGGATTGTTTTGACAAGAGAAAGTCTAACATTTACCATTAACTGTGAAGATGATTCTTTATCTACTGTTGTTATTAGTTATCCATTTGGTATTTTAACATTAAACAATTCATGCAGTGCACATAATCATATGTTTACAATCCCCGGCAACTTTGAAAAACAAAATTTATACTCTTTCAATGATCCTTTAAAATATCTAATCAAATTTCAAAACTTTTCCTCAATTGATAATTGGAAAGAACTAACTACAAACTTTCCGGATCTTAACAAGATTACTATTCCTTCTGAGTTACAAAATTTGAAAGAAATGTCAATGATTGAATTTGTAAATAGGATGAATAAATATAATGAAATAAATTCATCTGAGTTTAATGTATTACTTCCATTAATATTTTTGTCACTAATTAATATTTTGCTACTTATTGTCATACTTTATACATATAAGGAAAATATTTTAAATATTTGTAAAAACTTAAGATTAAAGAGACACACTAGGTCAGATGATACACATGGGGTGTCCTTGCCTGGTTCTTCTTCCACACAAGACGTTGGGTTGGATAAAGTTACGGCTGTGCAACCAATGGGCGGAGTCGGCTCACTCTGCGAGAGACGCACAAACTCTCCAGCCGTAAATCGAACTGCCATGGGCGAGGGCAAGCTTTAAGGGAGGCCCTGCAGAGGATAGCAGCGCGAAACAGAGACATACAAGTCGACATTCACGAGGACGCAGGATGAGGCGTGGGGCATCATCCTGGCGAGGGTCTCAAACCTTCCTGGGTGGCCCTATGCCAAACATTGTAACTATTCATCTTTAAACAAACATTTTATTGTATCTATTCTTCAGAAAAATACAACCAAGGAATAATAGAAGACCAACAAAGAACAATTCAACAACTAATTCAATTAATAGAAAATCAACAACAAATAATCAATGAACAACAGGAACTAATTAAACAAATGAGAGAAGAACGACTAAATTTAATACCGGATATAGCCAGACTGCAACAACTAGTTACCATCGAATAATAAAATACTACTACTACTACTACTACTACTACTACTACTACTACTACTACTACTACTGAAGAAGAAATAGTGTATAATATTTATATTGTGTATATATATAGTGTGAGTAAAGTCAAAAAGTGGATGTGCGTGTTTTCATATGTTATCAACATTATTTGATTGGATGAGGTGGAAGATCGTTATTGAGGGGCCACGTTTGGAATCAACGATGGATCGATCGAATTCGGAGGAGTGATGGACATAAGCATATTGACACTTACTTTAATGTAGACTGGAACTCGAACCCAGGACCCCTAGCTTACAGGATGAGTGATTTTCTGACAAAGCTATCCGGACCGCTTAACAACTTCTGTTCTCCGCAGTTAGCGGTGACTAGATCCTTACCGCGAAAAATTCCACCACAAGCTATATTTAGTATTTAGAAATTCTTCCTAACCAGGTAATGGTGTCACGTTCTCCCGATTGTAGCTATTGTAGTTTAGCTCCACTCTTTCCTGTTCTGAACAGAACAATCACAACACCAATCAATGATTCCTTTCAGTAACTTTTATATTAATATTTGAATTGACGAAAATCGCAAACTTTAAAATACAAACGTAATAAGGAGACATAAACACAAATTACGCATTAACCAGAGTTGTCAATAAATCAGTTAAATATAATTTAACAGTTTCTTCTCAAATTTCAATTCTATTTGCAATACGTCTGAAAACTTATATCCCAAAAATCAATTTTTCATTCAATAATTTCGGTAATCAATCGCTCAGAGACATGTAAATTGTTCCCATTATACCTTTTGTATCGGTTTTATATTTCAAAACCTAAGCGGCGACTAGTTATTTGTTAAAATTTATTCAAATTATAATTGTGACGTTAAAACCTTCAAAAATCAATACCTAAATTGAACCGATATTACAGCTAAGCAGGTGCATTTAAATATAACCGATTATATTAAAACGTCGGAAAAAAAATCATAACAAATAATAATTCTTCAATGACTGTTTTCGTATTTCCTTCCTAAAAAACTTTAACATGAAACTTAATGTTGTTTATTACATTAAAAGTACTTGCCCCATTGAAGTTAATATTAAGAGTATGCCATCTGCATGAACATATCTATTTCTCGCATTCAGAACGATAGCTCACGGTTGACTTTTCAGGCGTTATACCGCTTTATAATACTTAAAACCTGTAACCAAATCCAGCATAGAATTCCGAAAGTATTTGTTCCGTTCCAATACTTGGAACAAGACATTTGCATGAACATGACTGTTTCTGACAACAAGAATGATAACTCTCCTAACTGACTATTTTACAATGTAATTAGTTAGTTTCCGCTGTCAAAAGACGATTGTATGTTTGAACGTGTAATACGTGCTCTTGTCACAATTTTTAAAATATAGTAAAACTTCGAAAACTCGAATACCCTTGTTTTTTTTAATGTTCGAGGTTTCCATGGTGCTCGAGATTTTGAGGTTTTACCATGTGAGGTCCGTTTATTTCAGTCATGTCGTATAAACAAGTGTAGTTTATCTTGTGTTTAACTATGTTATCTGAATGACACCTAGTTAATTAATAACTGATACATTTGAAACTGTATTTCTTAAACCGTTATAGCTGTTTGAAAATGTTTTATTTTTTCAAGAAAATGTTATTAAAACCTTTCATGTGACATCGTCCAACAACTAATCTTCTTTTTGCCTGACCTGGGAGGCTGTCTTTTCTAAATTTGGCTTTTACAAAACTATGTTACACGTTTTGGACAGTTTTATAGATGGATGGTTTCATTTAATTCACGGCCATTATAGATTCGAATAAAGTTCAATCACCCCAAGGATATACTTCCTGTTTGTTTGTTTTTTTGTTTTTTTTTAATTGCCTTTGGCGTTGTCCTGTGATATGCAGGATTTATATTCCAAGATTCACTGTCTAAATTCTATTTTGTTTAAATCCGCCTATTGTGTTCTCGTTAAGGAAACCCATTCTTTTATCTGGGGACCATACGCAAAATGGAATGTCATTAATCTGAAAATACTGCTTTGAAGGTTCTATGTTCACAGCCATATGCATATCACCGTTTAGGATGAATCGAAATTTTCTGTTTATTGGTGTAAATATTGAGTTTCGCTCAACCCGGAACTAGGCGGCGTGTATAGTTATATGTATTTGCATTACGGTCCACGAATAGGCTCAATTGAACCAAGCCTTCAATATTTTAGCTTACCAGAGCCAATGGCTCTGAGCGGGCCATTGTGATAAGAGGGGGGCGGGAGCAGATTTCCGTCGTCAGTCAAGCTTTTTGTTTGTTAACGCGATAGAGGCCATGATTTTTATCCCATTGTCATCAAACGTGGTCAGAATGTTTCACTTGGTGGTGTGTCGGTCCCTTTCGAAACTGGGTCATCTTGGGTCAAAAACTAGTTCACTAGGTTAGATTAAAGCAGAAATTTTGTTAACGCAATATAGGTCACATTTTTATCCGATTGTCATTAAATTTAGTATGAATATATTGATGATCTCTACTCAAATTTTTAATATCATGTTCTTGAATTGCACAGAGGCCCCGCACTGGGGATTTGAATTTTTCTTTTAGACTCTGTTTTTTACCTTTCATTTTCTACAGTTATCAACCAGATTTCGACAAACTTTATACCATCTTAAAATTCAATCTTTCCTGAACAATTCATTCACTGGTTGTTCAGTGATGAAATTGGAAACAAAAATTTTACTAGCAGACTGAAAATTTAAAATGTCAAAATTCCAATATTACTGCCTGTCTTTATCTATATATAGATGCATATTATTGGAGTTGATTCAGGTCACTCAGAGTTCATAGAGTGCACTAAGAAAATCACAGGTGCATTTTTGTCATCTTTTGCAGTAAAGCTTTGGAGAATTATATAGGGTAAATTTTCTACAAATACTGACCAAATAAACATTCTTACTTTATAGCTATTAGATTATCAGGCTTTTCTCAAATATTGTTCTCGGTTTGTTTAGAAGTAAAATAAAATCAAATTTGTAGCAGATTCTCAAAATGTTCAGACTAAATTACAGAGCTTTCTTATCTGTATACAGTCTATGTGTTCAACTGTTTCAAAATCCGTAACCGGTAACATCCAATTTATTATTTATCTTATGAAAATTGTTTAAT
Source organism: Corbicula japonica (assembly GCA_038501625.1). NCBI lineage: Eukaryota > Metazoa > Mollusca > Bivalvia > Venerida > Cyrenidae > Corbicula > Corbicula japonica. The sequence goes on from JAZAYU010000836.1 coordinate 99,127, forward strand.
AAAAATTGTTGTTATTTTGGAGTTGCTTAGAATTGAAAATAGTAGTGTACATAGAACAATAATCGTTGTATCAAAGTATTTTTTTCTAAAAGAAAATTATTATTTTTACATGTACACATTTCTAATTGAGAAATATGAAAAGATGATGAAGGGATTTTTTGTTATATATGCCCAAAAGTTCGCAATGACCTGTATACACTTGAAAGGAATGGGTTCGGGAATGTTTAGGGAACTTAACACTAATTTTAAAAAAGCGAATTTTGCTAGTTCACATTAGAAGAGCAGCCAGGTTTTAAAATTTTATCGATTTTAGATAATCGGTCTTGTGAAAAAAGTAAAACAGAGGTTATCATTCTTGTTGTCAGCGATGACGTCGGTTGTTCGGGCTGACGATGTATTCCAAATTCTATGTAATAGGACACGTATTTTCAAAGTTATAGGCATCATTAAGTTTTATGTTAAAGTTGCAAATGCTGATAATATATTCCAAGTATTATATGGATATGTCAAGTACTTTGCTGATAATATATTTCAAGTATTATATGAATATGTCAAGTACTTTTAAAATTTGTCTACCTGCTATCGCTGGCGACAATAAATCACAAATTAGTTCAAGGAAGGTTTTTGCAATTTCGGATGCTCTATACTGAGTTCCAATGAAAACGCAACACTCTACCTTTTGGAATATTTTTATGTGTGTAAAGGTTCAATAAATTCGTAAAAAACGATGTGTTTTAAAATTAATTAGATTTCGTTGGGCCAAGCGAGTAATTGTCAAAGGCAAACCATGCATTCGACGAGCGATTTCAAGTCGAGACCTATCCCCTAGGATCATGCCAAAAAACCTCATTTTGCTGGTTGTCTAAAAGTCTCGGCATTTTCACTTTTGTATAGAGTAAAACTTAAAAACTGAAGTTGGGATTTGTGCAGCCATAAGTAAAGGTTTACAAATAGACATGGTTTGAGGTTAATCATGCATGTCCAAATGTCAAAACCAAACATTCGTGCGTTTGTACAGGGTTACTGTAGGCGAGAAACTTTAAAAAAAAATCAGTGACCTATAAATGTATCGATTGGTTACTTTTTGAATTTAAAACACATTGTACCTTTGCCAATTAATTAAGTTTTACACACACCAAAATATTCCAAAAAAGTAAAGTTTTCCGTTTTCATTGGCACTCAGTTTATAAGACGAGTACGTTATCAATGAGACCGCCGCACTGCTTGGTACTTAGGACCAATGTGTCACTGCCAAATTTTCCTTTAGTAATTACCTTGTCAGGTATATTCTTCCTTTGTCTATAGACACCCATTGTTCAACAGATGTCTATAGAAACGCACAATAGACACTCAATTTCGTAAGTTATTGGAAATTGACTGCAGTAGAAAGCAGCAATAAATTTAACGTTGTGGCAAAATGAAATAGTTCGATTTTGTGTTTATATGTATCTCTTTTAAATAAGTACAAGTCTAAAGGTTATTGTCGGTCATCCTGATGACCGACATATTATAATGGACCAAACTTGAACTTTGAAGGGTAATACCGGTTAACAGCGGCACCGGACGTGGTCACTTTAGACAAAGCCGCCCGTCTAGCGCTTGGGAATGCTATTCCGTTCCCCCTATTTGCAAGAAAAGTCTTCTAAATGTTGATGAAACAATATCTGGACGTTGTAGTAACATCAAATCAGAAATTGAGCCGATATATAACGACATGTTAAATTATATAAACATACGTGTGTTGTATTTTCTACAGGGTGTAGAAAAAATGTTATGCGTCTTTTTTTAGAAAGTCACGTGATGAAAACCTTCGTAGCAAAATATTATTTGTGTATAAATTGAACTGTTACGTTATTTGATTCAAACAACTGTTCAGGATGATCCCATATGAAATAGATTCAATCCGTTATATTGATTTTGTTGGTAAAAAGCAAGACATCGTTTATGTTTTTCTTAGAGACTAATGAATATCCGGGCGTGCTCGATTGGGCTGTCGGAACTGTGCCAGAATCAAATTCCGACTCTTCCACAGAATCTGCTTGACTGTTTCACTGCGCATGTCTGTACTTTCAGCAGACAGCGACAGTAGTAAACCAATTTTGTCTGGCGGTTATAGTCGCCAGAGAATCCTTAGCGAGCTTCAGTTATCTTTCCTCGAGGTTTAAAATAGGCGGTATTCCCCAAGCTTGCAAGTAAAGTACATACTGCTGCTGGAGATTAACAACACCAGTTGGTGTTAACAACACCAGTTGGTGTTAGATTTAAAAATACAACGAACTAGTGTTGGGAAATCGGTTGCAAATCATAATCGATCATCGGTTGGAATCGGTTGCCCCTTCCGATGTGATTTCACGATTATAATCGGTTTCTTAATTTACGCAGTGTTAGGTTTACAAATGGTCTTAGATCAGTAGCATACATAATTACTGAATACTAATAATTTTCAACTTTCTGACCAAAAACCGAATCAAAATCATGTCTGCCCAAAAAGGTTTGTGCAACTGAACTGAACCCCTATAGATCCGCCACATGAATTCTCAAATGCAAAAAGGTTGCGTTTTCCTATGAATAATATACTGATTTTAAGGGTGAAGACACAAGATAAGAGGTCTAGTTAATGTAATACATATTTATTCGAAGAATATTTACCATCGTCATATAGCTACGCAACTCAGACGCTCGACAAAATCGGCGCCATTTTGCGTTTTTGCTTGTTGCCTGTATTTTTGTACTATTTGCAACAAATTCTGCAAAGGCCTTTTGTTAGGTCTAGGTTTTTTTTGTGTGATGGAAGTTCTATGTTAATCTTGTAGAATCTAAAGTGCTTTTGATTAATTTTTTTGCCTAGGTTCTCGTAAATCTATCGGGTCGCCATTTTAATTTTCAATTTTTCAAAGTGATTTCCCTTTATGGCCGGTGTAAAAGCCGGAACCCGTACCTTTATATTTTGTCTCTTACACTGCGCATGTCTCAACTGTTAATCGATTATGAGAGAACGACATCGATCATCGACATCGAGAAGCATTTACACGTCGCTAATCGATGTCTTCCGATCATCGGCACATCACTACAACGAACTCGGAGTCATATTACAAGATGTATGTTTACCGTTATCACAGCAGAGTTGCTGATAGCAATTTGATGCCACTTAAATGTCGGTCACTGATTTATTGCCATTCATATGTTTGGAATGCATATTATGATGAGATCTGAATCTATATTGTTACGACGCTTGTAACCACTGCTGGCGTAGTGCGTCGGGGGTTTAAATGTTAACCATTCGAGTTGCACAAATACTGCACACTGTTTGCCATATCCTGTCGTTCAGGGCGACGTTTACACCTTCTAGATGCTGATTTAATACAGTATAAGCTGTACCTCTTCTTTTCTTTTTTACAAATGGTGTATATTTACTCTTTAATCAAGTGTTATGTTGACTTATTGTAATGAGCAATAGGCTTAGTTGATAAGAAGCTGGAGAATTTTTTTTAAATAGATACAGAGAACAGGCTTGACGTAATCCAGAAGCCAATCAGAGGCCTCTAGTTCTTTTGGTTTACAACGGTCGTTTATTTTCTGATAACGACGGAGAAAGAGTCTAAGAATCTGCCAAACGAGTGAGATTGGATGTCAGAATCATGATAGGTTTTTATAAAAAGTGTTACATAATTGCATGTTTATTATATCTTTTGAAGTCTAAAGAACTCCTAATGGTCTTAATAAGCCATACTTCATAGTTCAACTAAGTTTTCCTAGTTTTTAGATCAGTCAACAAAAAGCAATATTTTACTGAAATATAACACTATTTCTGGTATTTATGTTGGTGAAATTCTTGGCATAGTACTGAAATGTAACCATTATCTTATTTTATGGCAAAAAAAACCAGTATCTAAAAATATTTCAGTTTGGTGCAGTATAAAACACTGACCGATTCACACCACCTATTACGATGGAATGGGTAGAACGCTGCCAGAACACAGTTCCGACGCACTCGATTGGAGTTCTCCCTGTTCTTAATGTCGGAATTTCCAATCGAGCACGCTCCGACTTTTGCGGGAAAGGCTGTCTGTAAACAAAAGTTTACAAAAAGCTAGTCGGTCATTAGCATACACTTTCAACCAAAAATGTATTCCAAAATCTAGAGTTCAACAACAAAAATTCGTCACTGTCCTAGGGTGGGGGGATGAGCAGCCTGACAGGGACTCAAATTCTGATCTTCAACAATTTCGTTAGAATACTGAACTTAAACATGTAATATTGGTGGTTCTCGCACATTTTCCTGTTTTTGTTTGTTAGTTTTAATGATGTCAATTTCAGTGTATGCCATGTTAGATGACATTATGCGGGTTTCAAAAAAACTCATGTCCATGCATTGACTTTGAAAATTGATGAACACTTCTACCCATGTGTTAATTTTAAAAATTTCTTTCTTGTGGTATAAATCACCAAACATACGGTCGTGAAACAGTAGAGGCTTATAGTAAAGGATGAGATGTTTTAAACAAGCAGTTAGGAGGAAACGAATGCTCAGAACTTGCTTAATTGTCAAAATATTGTCTTTTAAAGAGAGATTTTGCTTTTTGCGCTTTCCAGTGCAAATGTTGCGAATGTTCTCAGAAGTTAACGGAAGTTTAGCGAAGTGAGGTGATCATTGTTTAAAGTAAAAAAAGGGGGGGGGTCAGCGATTTTGCCATTTGTTTGCGATTTCCAGTGAAAATTTGGTGAATGTTATCAGAAGATACCGGAGGTTTAGCGAATGTGACATGGCCATTGTTTAAAGTAAACATAAGAGATCAGCATGGGCAATATTTTTTTCTAACATCATAAGTGTAGTCAATTGGGCGGCGCTACGCTAAAAGACAGTCATCAATACGACCAGTAAGCTGCGGACGAGAGAGATAAACGACTAGGATGGCCACATGAGGTTATGATTACACATTCAGCGTGGACGCATCAATAATGATTTTGTTTATTGAACTTTTCTGATATCAATTTATAGGATAAATGGCGACACGTTACCTCAGTTACAAGTACTTAGTTAGTCAAGTTTGTTGAAATATAATTTCAATCCAAATTACACACGTTTGCATTTCACGAGCGCACTATTGAAATAACCTGAGATGCGAGAGTTTAAACCTAGTTGGTTTGATGACTACCCATGTCTTCATTAGTTATGAACATTACATTTTATCTTTTATTCGCAATTACTCATTTAGAGGGACATTTATATACATGTATTATGCTCTTTCTCAAAGATTTGCATAAAAGTGCCTCGTTTTGAGCTTGTTGCACAAAAACTGCCATGTTTTTTTAGATCTATCTATTTCCCTGTCCTTTTGATATCCAAGTTGGAGCTCTAATTACGATGCGGTATTTTATGTTTTTGATATGCTTTAAAGTCTTTAACAGGCTCAATGAAACCGAGCCTGTAATATTTTCATATTTTTCGTCTTCGGTGGTTTTCAAAGTGACCTTTTAATATATTTTAAGAAAACAAAACTTAAACGATTGTTTTGAAATAGAAACTTGGTAACCATTCTATACGTGCTTCTGTATTTTTATTATTTAAACTTTAACTGTTTAATTTATGTTACAAAACGTTCGCCACCATAAAGTTCAAAACTTGCCCTTGAATATATGCATTATTAACGAAATACGAATTGATTTATTTTGATTCCCATATTCCCTGTCAAAACCGCATATATCTATGCGTTCTCTTCTTGGGGTCTATAGTGAACGGTTGGACTCGTCGCAGTTGCAATCCAAATTGAGTTTTACTTGTAATAGATTTCCGGGGATGCCCGTGACACCAATGACTGCTTCCCCATACACATGCAATATAACGGATCTGATTTGGTCTTGGGATACCAAACGATAACATTATTTTGACAAGTACAGTAAGGTAGACAACACAAGCACTATCATTTCTATGTAAGGGCGATCTACTAGAATATACTGCAAGGAATGCAAAACCAGCCTTTAAAGTAAAGAAAATGTTGTTTTCAGAACAGTGGCATAACGACAATTTGTATGATGATAGATTAATTTAAATACAAATAGTGCTTCTTGAGTTCCTTTAATAGTTTTACAGAAAATCGTTCAAACAAAAACAAAAGATAATAGCAGCATAAACATTAAGTGAAAGTAATAAATGCATCAGCATCCTAATTTATTGTTTACTGTCTTTTAACGCTCGTCAACTTCAAGTTTGACGAGATCTGCTGAACCAACTAAAACTACATTTTATGAATGTTGGTAATGAATACTGAATATTATAAGCGTGGCTTTTCTCTCAATGTACAAGTAAGTATCAACTGTGGAAAGTTCTATGGTACCTCTTTGAGCATTCGCGTTAATGTAACATATTCATCAGATTCGCTGGTGCTTAAACAACGTAATTATATCTACACGTCCTGAAAAAAAAATTACGTCTACTAGAGACATGATTATTTATATTGATGCCTTTAGCCCGTACACGTATTCTTCTTGTTTCAATAAATCAAACATCAGCCGTTCAACTTTGTTTGCATGCTTTAAAGTAACAGAATTGTACAATGTTTATATGTTCTCTTGTTTATGTTTGTACATACAGAGAAATGTAAATGGAAATAAACTTGAAACTTGAAACATCAACTAAATTCACAAATAGTTTGTCAGATACAGTCTGTGTGACTTTGATCGACAGAAAACTGGCCATATCATTGACTAACATTCGTCCAAAAGTAAATACATGAACGAATACATACCTACTTATTCTTTTAATTTATTTGCTAATGACCGACTAGCTTTTTGGAAAGCTAAAACTTGTTTAGTAATAAAAACAACATTTAACTGTAACTTATAGTTTAATAGAAGAAAAAAAAACACAAGAAAACACATAAAATTGAAAACAGTCAGGTTTTTTTTAGACAAAACAAGGGATAGCAACAAATATTTGAATTATATATATTCGAATGCCATTCGAATTCTATTTTTATATTCGAATATTAAATTTTGTGAAATAAAATATAAAGAAAATAAATTTAAATAATTTCATGTAATTACTTATTGTTTTCCCCCTAAACACGCTAAATTCGATGTGCAATTTGCAGAAACACCTGGTGTTATTATAAGACACGTAATAGTCAATATATTGGCCCCCAATAAACAGCAATTCGCAATTTGAGTGACCCGTTAACGTCAATTATCGGCGATACTGGAGAACAATACCAATCGGTGTTTCATAAAGAATTCTGCACAAGAGGTGCGAAATTAATAATGCGTGTGCAAGTAATGATATGAATTAATTCAAATGAAATTAAAATGATAAACAATGTATGTAATATAACACAGACGGCGATAAGACAATAGACAACAATATTACCATAAAATTACTCTGTCCCGGAAATGCCCGTACAAAGAAAACGAAAGTAGACTGACCTATTTTATAGTATCTTCATGTTATCAATCTGCAAGCGGACATCACATGAACATTAAATGTTAGAAATTGAGATTTTGTCTTTTTTAGCTTGACCTGATGACAACGTTGAGCGTAATTTATAAGTGGAATGCCGTTACACAACCGGAAGTGCCTGTCTACTGACTCGTACAGCAAACTCCATTATTCTTTGAGCAATGAGATCCCAAATAAAAATAATAAACGAATATTCGAATACTTGCACAACCGAATATTCGAATGCCAATTTAGCTATTCGTTGCTATCCCTAGCCAAAACTACAAGCCATTTCCTTAAAAAGTAAACTTTTAGATCACAGTACATGTAAACAATATAAAAAAGTTAAAGATCATCCAGTCAAGTCTGAATATTTACACTTCAACTTCATTCTCTACGATAAAGTCTTATCCACCTTACGAATCATAATTTCCAATGGTAAACAGTGTGACGTAATAGTTTAAAGGGCGTGGCTACTGTAGAGTCGTTCAAAATTTATTGGACGTTGCACGATGTTTTGACGTGTTACGTCGCCGTGCACGCAACTTTTGGCACGAGTTGCTGCGAAAAAGCATGCCGTCATTCACTTTGTCGTCAATCTAGCTGTTCCAACAGCCATTCGAAAAAGCCGTAATATCACGAATTCTTCTAGTTATTTCTGTATTAATGAGATTATTAATGAGTGTAAATATAAGGATTGAATCAATATTTGATAGTTTCCATTTGGGTATGAAAAACAGTTGGATTGTTTAAAGTACGCGTGAAGCCCTTCGGGCTTCACACACTTTAAACAACCCAACTGTTTTCCATACCCAAATGGAAACCATCAACTATCGATTCAATCCTTAAATAAATTTCTACAGATAATAAATCCGTTTCCTATAGTGACTATAATCGTTTTCAAATAATCTACTGATGTTATCCGATAAGAAGTATAATTTTTTATCAACTTTTGTCAAACAATTTCACTTCAAACTTCGATCTTTACAGTTTTTTTTACAAAAACATATTAGCTTACATTATACAAACTTATGTTTATAATAAGAGGATATAATTATGTTTGTTTCCTTGAGATATCGATTTTCTTTTAAACCAGAATCTTATACTTTCATGAGTGTCGTAGCCATGTGTAAAAAATCACTCTCAAAATAGTGCTCACTAGTAAAATACAATTGATATTTCACTACAACAAACTCGCATTCATTTTAGATTGTTTTTTTTTTGTTTTGTTTTCAAACAAATCGGACAAAAATATAAAAGGGAGGCTATAAGTTTGGAAAAATAGTTGGTAGATGGCAAAAAGTAAAAAAAGGAATTATGCGGTTTTAAAAATAGTGAAAATACCAATTTTATTTCATTGAGAAAACTATATAATTCACTGAAAACATTAAAAACAAATATCAATAATATAACAAATTACTGGAGAGAAAGTTATCCGGGCTGCTATAATATTTACAACTAAAACAACCTTTACACGAACATCTATTATTTGACAGAGGTATAAATGGACAAAGGTAATTTGGCAATGTTTACATTGGTTTGTTTACATTAGCGTTACATGTAAACAATGAATTAATATTTTAATTGTTCATTAATACAAAGCGGAAATATACCAGTACTTGCACAGTTAGCCGAGTGGTCTAAGGCGCAGTCAATGAAATACTTTGAAATGCAAGTGTAGCAACGCTGTTTTAGGTTGTAGGTTCGAAACATGTTTTTTTACGTTTTTCTTTATTATTTTCTTTACACAATAATTATTTCCGCGATAAAATAAACTGACGCAAAATACATTCAATAAATTGAAATAACTGCAAAATAACTTAAAAATATAAATCTAAAAGATTTCCTTAAAAGCCGCCTGTCAGTGTGATCCGAACCCGTGTCGAAAAAAGTTAGAACCTATTGCAAGCCGGACATGTAAACCACTACGCTAGCGAGGTTATTTGACATATATTTAGGAAAACTAGTACTTTTAACGCGTAACTTTGCCTTAACCCGTGTTTACATTCTATTAATAATTGTAAACATCGCCAATTTAGCTTGGTCGACCTATAATTTGGCAATGTTGACATTGGCGTGTTTACATTGGCGTTGCATGTAAACAATGGACATATATAATAATCGTTGTTTAATACAAAGCGTAACGCTCCCAACACCCGCCCCATTAGCCGAGTGGTCTAAGACGCAGTCAATAAAAATCCGTTGAAATACAATGGTAGAAACGGTACGATAGGTTGTAGGTTCGAAACATGTTTTTAATAACTTTTTTAAACTGCTTACACAATAATTATTTCCTCTAGATTCTCGAGCTAATCGATGTGATAAAAATAATTGAAGCAAAAAATATAAGATACGAAATAATTGCAATAAAACTTAAAACATGGAAATCGAAATGTATCTCTGAATTCCGTGAATGATTCGAACCCGTGTCGAAAAATAGATATGTCATTGCTAACCAATTACGTTAACCACTGCGCTACCGAGGCGATATAATAATCCTGCAAAATAATACTGGTAAATCCTAAATTTGCATAAACCAGTATTTACATTCTATTAATAATTGTAAACATCGTCAATTTACCTCGGTCGACCTATAAATAGTAGGAGTGTCTCACTAACATATACCTGTAGAGGTGAGTAAACATAGATCAGCTTAAGTGCATATTTTCAGACCATTTGCAAATAAAGAAGAGCAATGACATTGACTTAAAAAGAAATCTACACATTTGTGTAAAGCTTTGATTTTGTTTCATAAGATATTAATTTGTCTCTTTCAGAATCAAATTTAAACTATTGACTACATGAAAAATAAGTAACACATAAATAAACACATACAAGAGGGCCATGATGGCCCTATATCGCTCACCTGAGTACAAAAGTACTCTCAGCTTGTGGTTTCAGACAAGAAGATTTTAAAAGTTTTTTCCTTTACAAGTATATGCAAAACGAAGTGACCCCTGGGGCGGGGCCAATTTTGAATCCAGGAAAATAATTTGAACAATCTTTGTAGAGTTCCAATACAGGATGCTAAATGTCAAATATCTAAGCTCTAGGCCTTGTGGTTTCAGACAAGAAGATTTTTAAAGTTTTTCCTATATAAAACTATATAAAATGAAGTGGCCCCTGGGGTAGGGCCAATTTTGACCTCAGGGAAATCATTTGAACAATCTTTGTAGAGTTCCACTAGAGGGTGCAAAATGCCAAATATCTAAGCTCTAGGCCTTGTGGTTTCAGACAAGAAGATTTTTAAAGTTTTTCCTATATAAGTCTCTGTAAAATGAAGTGACCCCTGGGGCGGGGCCAATTTTGTCGATTGTCAAAAAAGTCGATTGAAGCAATTGACCTTACGGATTTAGCGAGATAACCACGCCCCCAAATTTCAAGGGAAGTCCTTCCGCGCATGTCCGACAAGTAAATCAAAATGGATGAAACAAAGAAAACAAAAAGTTTGTGGGAAATTCCAGACAATATCGGTGAAAATTGGCTTAAAAAAGAGTTGTCTTTAAAGAAAAGGCAAAAGGCTATGGCTTTAGTGTCTGGAGCTTATGTCAATGACATTAAATTATTCGCCAGTGCGGAGAAAACAGATTCGATACTCATTCGTGGAAAGGTCAACCCAAGCCAACGGAAATCGGATCCATGTCACGTCGTCAACATAGAGATCGACACGATAAAAATGGATGTTACAGATGCCCATTGCAAATGCAAACAAGGGTAAGATTATACTTATATGTATTATTATGATATGTATATTTAAGCTAATACAACAAAAATAAAAATTGCATATATGGACTACAAACAGCATAGCCTTCTTTGTTTTAAACCAAACATACAAATACTTATTGTTGATTACTGATGCGTAATTTACCGTGAATGACTAAATGTAATTTGTGGTAAACATTATCTTAATTCATTGCAGTAATGGTGGATCCTGTTCCCATGTTGTGGCAGTGCTGATGGCCTTGGAGCAGCTTAAACTCAAGGGCTACAAGGAAGTACCGGACATGCTGGCCTGTACCAGCTTGCCACAGTTATGGGACAAACCCAGAGGGGAAAAGATTACACCCGAACCAGTCTCCCAGATGATCATCTGTCGACCAACAAATGTGAAAAGAAAACGACGGCCTGTCATGGCTGAGTTGATTGATAACAGGTAATTGAATAAGGCTAGCACCAGCTCAATAAAAATTTAAAACAACAAACCTTTCTAATCTTTTTCTATGTTTTATTTTATTTCTGTTTATAAAACAAATCCAATATTAAGACATTTTATTATCTCAATTACAGCACACCATGTTATAAAATGCATAATGCACAAATCAAGTCCAATGAATAGTGAACTTATTAACATCAACCAAAATGACAAAAGATAAAACTTAAATGTTACGATTATTTTCAGGAAAATTACTCTCGAGCCTGAAGATATACAAGCCCTCAAGAAACTGAAATGTTCACCCATTTCATATCTTGTGCAAGATGCAACCCAACACATCAACACTCCATTTGGCCAAGCTCCTGTAGGATCAGCACTTTCATATCATGTAAGCATACTTATCTACTAGCACAATAAATGAATCTTTCAAATTTCTCACTTGATAAGAAAATTCATGAAGTTTGTGCAAAAGCAACACACATACCAAATTTGATCAATTGAACTGAACAGGCTTAGGTCAAAGCGATTAGCTAAGATTTTGAAAGACTTAATTCGAGCGATTGCTCTTTCAACATGGACCCTATGTCGAGCTATTTTTTCAGTACAACGAATTTCTGCCGAGCTCATTTGAGTTCCAGATTTAGCAAATGGAGGAATATTCAGTTTGAGTCCAATTTTTTCAACTTGATCTTGAATTCTAAATCCTTTGTCTACCATTATTCCATCACCATCTTTAATTTTTCCTTCAGACTTCAGGTTCTCTAGTGTTTTTAAAAACCCACTTTTCTCAGTTATATCTGAGTCAGAAATTCCTCCAGTAAATAACATAGATGCAAAAATCACACCTCCTCGTGGTTCAATGCCTACAAGACCTTTCACTGTGTTGCATGACTTATAGCCTGAGTATGACTGGCTCTGTCTGGTCATAGAACTTGGCCGTTGGATTTTCATTTCAGTACCGTCAATGATGACAATTGTGTTTGGAAATTCTTTTCTGAAGTTTTCGGGCATCATTTTAATAATATCATCTCTATGAGGCCAAATAGGTACTGAAGAACACCGAAAGAACATATATTGGATCCAGTTCTTAAAAAGACCACTTGCATCTTGTTGGGAAATAGAGAATAGTCTCCCAATGTGAAGGAAATCAAAACTTTGTCTCAACTTGATCATAACCAATAGCACCTGGTCTTCCAACGGCATCCTCTTCAGAGATCTTACATTTCTGATCTGTTCAAATGGCAAAGTTTGTATTCTAAGTGGCACTAGGAAATTGTAAAATGATGTGAATTGTTCACTTGTTAGACCTGTATAATACACTAATTCATCCTTCTTTTTGTTTTTCCTCAGCATGGAAACACTAAAATTCATTGTTTGTGTGTTGTCTTGATGATTCTCTGGGGGATTTGTCTTCTGCCTTAACAGATTTTCATTATCTAGTATCAGTTTTGCCATTTGTTGTTTAAGTCTTTCATTTTCAGCTGCCAGCGCCAGCATTTCCAGCAGCCTATTCTCTGAAATTCAAGAATAAAAGTTTATTATTTCATTATACTCTTAAACCTCTCTTTGCTTATATTAAATATTTTATATTTAAATTTCAGGGACCACTGATTGAGCCTATAGACAAGCCAATAGAAGAATGTGCACGATGTGGTGATGTTCAGTTCCCCAAACTGTGTACTGACACAGATTTAACAACGTTACTAAAAGGCAAAGAGAACAACTGGCAGGATGTACAGGTGTCCAAAGAAGAGGCGGCTACAATAGAAAGCAGTACAAGGGGCCAGGTCAGCTCTGGGAAATGGTATGAAGAAAGGAAAAGGCGCATTACAGCATCCAACTTTGGAATCATAATGACCCGGCAAAAAGCTGTAAATGACTCATTCTTAAGAAATACTTTCTGTACCAAAACCATCAACTCAAAACAAACATCTTATGGACAGGCAAATGAAAAAAATGCAAAAAGACTGTACATAAACAAAACCAAGCGCCATTTACATGTAGTTGGCCTTGTTATCAATCCTATGTTTCCTTTCCTTGGGGCCACACCTGATGCAATTGTTTGTGATGACGGAGAAACAGGAATTATGGAAGTGAAATGCCCATATTCAGCGCGTGATATGACAATACCAGAGGCAGTAAGGGACATTAAGGACTTTTTTCTTACAGCTGATGGTAGACAGTGCAAACTCAAGAAAAGCCATATACATTATTATCAGGTTCAAGGACAGTTATTAGTTACTGGAGCCCCCTTCTGTGACTTTGTTGTATTCACAAAGCATGATATGTACATTGAAAGAGTGTTTCCAGACAAACTGGTGATGCAGTTGATGTTGGAAAAACTCCTGGATTTTTACATTCAACATTTCAATCCTTTTGTCAAGTGTTAACAGAAGTGCAAAAGAACAGAAGGATATGTAAACAAAATCAAATGAATGTTTAACCCTTTCCTGGATAAATACGCATTTTTACGCATGTGCGACTAGTGTAGATTCAGATCAGCCGGAACATTCATGCCGTCTAATCAGGATCTGCACTGGTCGCATTTTGCTAAAAAATAGCCAAATGAATCAAAAAGCGAACAGTTTAGATCCTGATCAGACGGCATGGATGTGCTGGCTGATCTGGATCTAAACTCTTCGTCCTTGCAATAAAGGTCTATCTGTACGGGAAAGGGTTAATGTCACTGAAAGTATTAACATCTCTATTTTATTTATGTTTAAATAACTGTTTTCATACCATCATCTCTGGTAGTGTGTGTGTCTGTTTCGCCTGTGCCAGTAGTACATTCAGCCGTGTTTAAGGGACTGGCACCGAATGATGTTACATTGATTGCATTTTGATCATTCTCATCGTTGACATTGTAGATTGGGTATGCTGTATATTCTGCAGTTTGGTTTCTTGAACACCTGAAATGAAAACAGTGTTAAGTGAAGATGATTTATGCTGAACTTGATAGAATAGAATTTATTAGCTGCTTTTTATTTCTTAGCATTTGCTGATCTTTATTTCAAATTGATATGAATATACATACATCATTATTTCATGTTTTATATGTTTCTATCAATTAAATACATAAAACAAATAATATGTCCTTAAATTCTTGGTTTAACTTAACCCTTTCCTCCATAAATCGTTATTATGACCAGTGCAGATCCTGATCAGCTGGCCCATCTATGTTGCCTGATCAGGATCTACACTGCTATTTTGATGTATAAGGTTATTTCTGACAAAAAAAGCGAACAGTGCAGATCCCGGTCAGATAGCAGTGGATCTACACTGTTCACCCATGCAATCAAGGTGTGTCTATGGAGTATAATGTGAAGCTTTTGTTCTGTTCTGTTCTTAATAATCATACTAAATAAAATGAGAAAAATGAAATACCCATCTGTATCACTGGCCTCGGATAAGCAAAGGCGTCTTTTCCTTGGTGGTTCTGACAATGCACGAAGTTTTGGTGGCGGTCGAGCAGGGGTCACCCTATCAAAGGCTATGGCTGGCTGTGGGTCTGGGTTTTCTGTTGTTGGTTTACCATCCTTAAAATGCTGAAATCAGATGAATAAGTAAAATTTACTAGTTTAAACTAAAGAAACTCTTATCTCAGTCTGATTAAAGGAGTACAAATTATCAATGATTTTAAAGTTAACCTGAACAGAAGTTTAACATTTTCCGAGTTATAAGTTAAAACTGATGATCCTGTACCTGTATAATCAAAAATCACTTCCGGGTTCTTTAAAGATCAACTACATTAAAAATGAAACTAACCATACTGTGCAGTTAACATTGCCGTAAAAGCGAATATGAAATAAAAAATACCTTTGAACACACGTAGAAATGTTTAGCTTTGCTATGCTGGCGCAATATATCTTCGTTCAGTTGATGATGTGGCCTGCCACAAAGCTTGATCCAGCGACGGCACTTTTCGAGTTTAGTTGCTGGTTTAGGAAATGGATGGAACTCTACCGACGAATTATTTGAACATTGAAGTCTTTCTTTATAACGTGAATCTGTATCACAAGTTCCGTAACAACACCGTTTCACCATTTTCGGAAATTTATCTATAAAACAGCTGAGTTCCGCTGCCGGATAGCTTGTCGGACAAAATGGCGGCTAGCAACAATGCGTGCGCAGGCTTCTCGAAGACGCGGTCTGATTGGTCAGTTTGGTTGGCACCAGCCGTCAATCTAATTTTTTGCGTAAGGTCAATTGTTGACGACGCACGACAGACGACGCACGACGGACGACGGACATCAGGCGGTCACAAAAGCTCACCTTGTCACTTCGTGACAGGTGAGCTAAACAAGAGGGCCACGATGGCCCTATATCGCTCACCTGAGTACAAAAGTACTCTCAGTTTGTGGTTTCAGTCAAGAAGATTTTTAATGTTTTTCCTATACAAGTCTATGTAAAATGAAGTGACCCCTGGGGCGGGGCCAATTTTGACCCCGGGGAAATAATTTGAACAATCTTTGTAGAGTTCAACTAGAGGGTTCTAAAAGCCAAATATCTAAGCTCTATGCCTTGTGGTTTCAGACAAGAAGATTTTTGAAGTTTTTCCTATATAAGTCTATGCAAAATGAAACGACCTCTGGGGTGGGGCCAATTTTGACCCCAGGGAAATAATTTGAACAATCTTTGTATAGTTCCACTAGAGGATGCTAAATGCCAAATATCTAAGCTCTAGGCCTTGTGGTTTCAGACAAGAAGATTTTTAAAGTTTTTCCTATACAAGTCTATATAAAATGAAGCGACCCCTGGGGCGGGGCCAAGTTTGACCCCAGGGAAATAATTTGAACAATCTTTGTAGAGTTCCACTAGAGGATGCTAAATGTCAAATATCTAAGCTCTAGGCCTTGTGGTTTCAGACAAGGAGATTTTTAAAGTTTTTCCTGTATAAGTCTATGTAAAATGAAGTGACCCCTGGGGCGGGGCCAATTTTGACCCCAGGGAAATAATTTGAACAATCTTTGTAGAGTTTCACTAGAGGGTGCTAAATGCCAAATATCTTAGCTCTAGGCCTTGTGGTTTCAGACAAGAAAATTTTAAAAGTTTTTCCTATACAAGTCCATGTAAAATAAAGTGACCCCTGGGGCGGGGCCAATTTTGACCCCAGGGAAACAATTTGAACAAACTTTGTAGCGTTTTACTAGAGGATGCTAAATGCCAAATATCTAAGCTCTAGGCCTTGTGGTTTCAGACAAGAAGATTTTTAAAGTTTTTCCTTTAGGTTGCCATGGCAACCAGAGTTCTGCTTGGAATTCCATTTTTTGGACAATTTTGAAAGGGCATCATCTAAGCATTATTCCTGTGAGTTTCATCAAAATTGGCCAAGTCGTTTCAGAGAAGAAGTCGATTGAAGCAATGGTTGACGACGCACGACGGACGACGGACGACGGACATCAGGCGGTCACAAAAGCTCACCTTGTCACTTCGTGACAGGTGAGCTAAAAACACAAATTTTAAACGTTAATTGACAAAACTATCTAATTTTCCATCAAGCTTTTATTCTAATTATTCATAAACAAAAAACTTTATTTTCTTTGCTATTCATATAAAACGATTGTACTTAACCTAACAAAAACTACAGGATTTTTTGTATTTAAAGAAGGCAGACAACACACTCTGACCACACAGCAACAATAGAGAAATGACAAAAGAGTTTGTTTTTATTATAATATTATGATCTATTTAAAAAATCCCAAACAAAAATGTTAACGAAAACGAAAGCATGAGGGATGATCGCATCTGGAAGAATAGCGGAAAAACATTTTGCACCCGGGTTGTAAACATAAAATGATGCACAAAGTTTATGATTGCCCCGTAAGTTTCTCATACGAACAAAGCACAGTAACCGTAGATTTTGGACTTAACTCCAACTTATCCTCTGTTCAAATTTTTTTTTCTCAACTGTTTTTCATATCCTTAGGTCATATATATTGTTATGTAATTATTAATTTATAGTTAAACAAAAATGTTTAGATGAACCCAAAGCCATACACATTTGGCGGCATCGCCTATCTAGCCATGCAATAGACAGACACAGTTCCTACCATCCGTATACCCATCTGAAGAATAGTTCATGTATGCCTATATATTGCCATCCACAATGATAGACATTCTACATGGGTTGAAATTAGTATGATACCACAAAGTTAGGTACTAACTGAAACTGATAATTACAATGAAGTGAAGCACGGGGAATCTTCTTACAGCCGTCATACAATGTACAACACTTGACAAGGTAAAAACAAACTTATATACAAAAATTAAATATATACAATACTTGATAAACCTAAGCTTGACCTGCTGCAACACAATAGTTTTCATCAAGCTGCTTAATTTCGAAATGTCCATAGTTTCATATTTTAGTCTTATAAATAAACATGTGTTCTGATTTTTATGTGCAAAACTGAAAACAATTATCCGGTAGACTCACTGGTACAAGTAAACCCCTTTTTATAATTTTAATGACAAAATAACTATGAATACACAATATATCTCTAAACAATGGGATCTCAGTTAAATATTCATTACCAACACCCCTTAAAAATTTAGATGTACAGTCAAACCTGTCTATAGCAGCCACCCAAGAGAGTGACAAAAAGTGGCTGCTGAAGACAGGTGGATGTAAAAGACAGTATAAAGACAGAGCAAAATGTCGGTTTAGGTCATATTCAAACGGCTGTTTAAGACAGGTGACTGCTATTCGCAGGTGGCTGTTAAGGAAGGTTTCACTGTAAATCAAAACAATAGGAAGTTGTTTTTGCCCAAGACCTGTTATCCGAAGCCTTAGGGAGACAAATCTGCATTATTATGTTAATGAAAGGAATGTTGACGATAAATATGTAATTTCGTTATAAGTGTATATGATTCAAATAGAGGAACTTCTTATTAGTATTAATATAATTTTAAAAACTAAAAACAAGTCCTTTATTTAATTAAAATGGTGGTGTGCCTTTGAAATTAAAAGGAAAATATGAACCCAAGAAAGATTGAATTTGAATATTAATTATGATTTTAAATATATGAGCAGTAACCAGTTTAGATACATACAGAGAGTTCAATTAGATTTGGCTCAGCACTGTAAAAATATATGAAAAGGTAACTTTGAAAGCCATCGAACACGACAAATATGAAATATTGTAGGCTCGGTTTGATTGAGCCTGTTCATGGACAGTTATTTTAATTCATATTTCTTCCCATGTCGCCTAGTCCCAGGTTGAACGCAATTCAATATT
>JAZAYU010000836.1:118449-141381 GCA_038501625.1 Corbicula japonica
CGTAGTCTTAGATATTCTTGTATGGAGACATGGGCCCAAGATCATAAAACTAAGTTTGGAGATCAGTCTCAAATCTCAAGCATCAGATGCTTGAGATTTGAGACTGATCTCCAAACTTAGTTTTATGATCTTGGGCCTGGAATCAACTACCAGTGGAACCAAGAATTACACCAAACTTAAAAACATTTAAATCTATAGTGAAATTGTTCTGAAAATATAATAAGTGAGTTTCTAAGAATATAATCTTTTCAATAATAAGTAACAACGTGAATTTTAAGTTTCGGAAATGTATGATTTTATAATCTATATTGATTTCGATATTGTCTGTCGTTTTTGAATGTTGGAGTTGTTGTTGTTGATGTTGTTTGTATTTTGAAGGCCCCGTAGAAAATAAGATTTTAATTGTAATTATGTATGTTTGTAATTTTAATGAGTTTATTTTTTTTTTTTTTTCGGCGTTAGCTGTCTAAGCTCACTTTTGACCTAGTTTTTCGACCAATGAAATATTGTAAATAAAACTTATTATGCAGCGGGAAAATCAAATAGATTATTTTGATTGGTTATTAGTGGGTCTCGTAAATGATTACCGTAACGATTTTTATATTGTGTGTTAGTATTTACCTGGCACTTATATGTTCGGGCATTTTCGTTTTTAAAAGCGATAATTGTATTGGAGAAAAATATATTTACGGTATAAATAACCAGTTAAGTCAATTGATGGCTTAAATACGATTTTATATGGAATGTTCATGGGTGTCAGGTAAACACTCGAGTACAATACACAGTGTAAAACGACAGTGAAGTGCAGATATTTCTGGTTCTTACTGGTTCCTTTCTAGTTCCTTTCATACTTATTGTTAATTTCTAGTCCAGATATTCAAATCGCCTTGGTGTAGTGGTTATCACACTCGCCTCTCAAGCGGAGGCTCTGGGATCAATACTCGGGAGGTACACTTTTTTTAAAGTTAATTTACGTAAAAGTTGGTAGATTTGGCTGTTTTAACAAGTTGTTATTATTTTCATTTATTGTATTTTAATAACATTTATTCGTCATTAGTACTAACTCCACAAGAGGTCTTTTTATTGAAACTGAATAAATGTACAGTTAATGTTAGACATTCTTCTTTAATCGACGTATTTTCACCAGACGAAATTTTTGCACGCTCTTTATTTCTTTCTTTCTTATATAAAAAAATATTTTCCATCAACGCCGTTTATCTTTATTTTTTTAAAGATATTTCTTGTTATTATTATTATTATTATTATTATTGTAACTGTTTAATTTCGGATCTCCTAAGTACAACATAAGACTTAATTCATGTGGAACGATTTTACGAACTTTTGTTAAGTTTTATCAACATAGAATTATAATTCCATATACATGAAAGAATAGTTTTGTTTGGGTTTTCACATGAAGAGTTACCTAAAGAAGAAATACAGACAAAAATGTTATCCAATACTCGATTTCATGTTTAAAGTTAATGGCGTTGAACCTCTAAAGAACACATGGCTTTTAAATACCTTTGTCTATGTCTTACAATTACAGGTATTGTAAGACCTAGCTTTTGTTAAATAAGATTTGACGAAAGTAAAATACAAACATGCTGATTCACGATTAATACAAATATGAAATTCCATTGAACTAAAGACATAATTATTTAGATCAAATTTCAGTTCCCTCTTACCACAATAAGCACATGCAGAAATTTTATTTCAAAAACGGTGCCGCAATTCACGACGCAAATTAAATTTTGGTATTGACAAAGTAATTCGATATGAGTGCTACTTTTTAATTGTTAAAGTGCGTGCATAATAATAGTTAATTCTTTTGATATGTGTCTAATCCAGTTTATTATATCAATTATAGAATTAATGTCATTGTTAAATAATAGATGCAGTAGGTACTAGTCGTTT
Organism: Corbicula japonica; assembly: GCA_038501625.1. NCBI lineage: Eukaryota > Metazoa > Mollusca > Bivalvia > Venerida > Cyrenidae > Corbicula > Corbicula japonica. The sequence continues at coordinate 120,364 of JAZAYU010000836.1, forward strand.
TTTAAAGATATTATGTTGTCAACAGTTACGGGCATCCACAGGAATTAAAATCAGAAACTATTTAATCCCGTTTACCTTTAATTCTCTCGTTTAAAGATTAAGGCGAAAAAGGATCTTTAAAAGCCGCCGAAAATGAAAAATAATAAAATATTGCAGGCTTGGTTTGATAAAGAATGTTCATGAGCAGTACTTAATGAAAGTGCATATCACTGTTCACGCCGCGGGTTGAGCGCAACGTAGTGATTTCACATATATAATTATCGTGCGCAACGGCATTCAAACGGAGAAAACAACACTTATTTAATATACGGGGAGGCTTTTTGAGGATTGGAACGTCCGCCACACAGCAAAAACAACGCTAATATGATAATAGATGAAAAAGGAACATTGAAAACCACTGAAGAACGAACATATCAAAATATTGCAGGCTCGGTTTGATTGAGCCTGTTCATGAGCATCAATGGATCGTGCTCTACGGCCTTCAAAGGGCTTTATAACTGATAACATCACGCATTTCAAGACGGTTGATACCGTCGACAAGATCCATGCTACTGTAAAATACATACCGTCGACAAGATCCATGCTACTGTAGAATACAGGTGTATGTTTGAAGGTTACAGATACCGACCGGACTGACAACTCTGTTGATCAAAGGTGGTTGCCGGAAACCATTAAATAACTACCAGCTTTTAATGTTTAATTTGCTTCATTGTTACAATATATTTGTTGCAAAGAGTAAATGTAAGTGTTCTTGTTTACAAAAATCATTATTAATTGCATCTTTGGCACCCCAGAGCTTTTTCACCATTTAGTGAATATTACCCATACCCCTGGAATTGGGAAATTTCGAGTCGTTTTGCCAGAACATGAGATTGTTTGCATGATTGGGGAATAAAAAGTTCAACACATATTTAATAATATCAATAATTTCTAGATTACAGAAACAAATGATGTTTGATTAACTAACAAGCTTTTATATTGTATTAATAAAATGACACAGTTAAGGCGAGTTTTTGTCAGAAATTGTTGAATTGATTTGCTTGGGAATTTTTCTTCTCTGATTGGGAGAAAAGTATTAGTTTTTTCCATTTCGGCTATAAAACCGACCGAAAAAAGCATGAACATTCAAATTTATTTTTTTCTTCAGCCTTCAACTTCTACGACAAAGAACAGAGACAGTTTACTTGGTTCCCGCTTTCTGCAGAAGGGACGTTAATAATTATTCTTTAATGCGAAGTATTTGCATGACAATAAATTTCAATGCCGAAGACAAATGTCTTTAAAATAACCTCTTTAAATATATATATTTTCATTTGAAATAGATGAACATATTAGTTTTCATCTAGTTATAGTTTTCTGTAAAAACAATGCATGACACATTAATCATATGGCATGCGGTTAGCACAATAATTACTTAAACTATAGTTTTAACTGTTAAACCCATAGTTTAACAGACTCGAACATAGGGTTTAAGAGTCTTAATCCTATAGTTTCAACTTTTCTAAATTAAAACTGTAGTTTAAGACCTTAAACTATATGTTTAACAGTTAAACCCTATGTTTAACAGCTAAACCCTATGTTTACGACTCTTAAACCTATAGATTAAATTTTATTCCTCTTAAACATATAGATTAAGGTCTTAAACTATAGGTTTAACTGTTAAACACACAGTTTAAGACTTAATTTCACTGTTTTCTCTTAAACCTATGGATTAAGACTTTAAACAATAGGTTTCAACTTTTTTGCTTAATCCCATATATAAAAGTTTCATTTTACGTATTTTTGTCTTAAAACGAAATAAATTACTTAAACCCGTAGATAGAAGTCTTAAAGTATGGGTTTAAGTGCCGTTTGCACATTAATTACTTAAACTATATGTTTAACACTTAAACCCTAGGTTTAACAGCGAACCAATAGGAACTATAATATTAAGCCGTTTAACCAATGAAATCGCACATGATGTTTCACACGTGATTATCGTTGTCGATAAGTTAAATTGTCGTCTGCCTATGGTTAAATTGACCTTACGGATTTAGCGAGATAACCACGCCCCCAAATTTCAAGGGAAGTCACTCCGCGCATGTCCGACAAGTAAATCAAAATGGATGAAACAAAGAAAACAAAAAGTTTGTGGGAAATTCCAGACAATATCGGTGAAAATTGGCTTAAAAAAGAGTTGTCTTTAAAGAAAAGGCAAAAGGCTATGGCTTTAGTGTCTGGAGCTTATGTCAATGACATTAAATTATTCGCCAGTGCGGAGAAAACAGATTCGATACTCATTCGTGGAAAGGTCAACCCAAGCCAACGGAAATCGGATCCCTGTCACGTCGTCAACATAGAGATCGACACGATAAAAATGGATGTTACAGATGCCCATTGCAAATGCAAACAAGGGTAAGATTATACTTATATGTATTATTATGATATGTATATTTAAGCTAATACAACAAAAATAAAAATTGCATATATGGACTACAAACAGCAAAGCCTTCTTTGTTTTAAACCAAGCATACAAATACTTATTGTTGATTACTGATGCGAAATTTACCGTGAATGACTAAATGTAATTTGTGGTAAACATTATCTTAATTCATTGCAGTGATGGTGGATCCTGTTCCCATGTTGTGGCAGTGCTGATGGCCTTGGAGCAGCTTAAACTCAAGGGCTACAAGGAAGTACCGGACATGCTGGCCTGTACCAGCTTGCCACAGTTATGGGACAAACCCAGAGGGGAAAAGATTACACCCGAACCAGTCTCCCAGATGATCATCTGTCGACCAACAAATGTGAACAGAAAACGACGGCCTGTCATGGCTGAGTTTATTGATAACAGGTAATTGAATAAGGCTAGCACCAGCTCAATAAAAATTTAAAACAACAAACCTTTCTAATCTTTTTCTATGTTTTATTTTATTTCTGTTTATAAAACAAATCCAATATTAAGACATTTTATTATCTCAATTACAGCACACCATGTTATAAAATGCATAATGCACAAATCAAGTCCAATGAATAGTGAACTTATTAGCATCAACCAAAATGACAAAAGATAAAACTTAAATGTTACGATTATTTTCAGGAAAATTACTCTCGAGCCTGAAGATATACAAGCCCTCAAGAAACTGAAATGTTCACCCATTTCATATCTTGTGCAAGATGCAACCCAACACATCAACACTCCATTTGGCCAAGCTCCTGTAGGATCAGCACTTTCATATCATGTAAGCATACTTATCTACTAGCACAATAAATAAATCTTTCAAATTTCTCACTTGATAAGAAAATTCATGAAGTTTGTGCAAAAGCAACACACATACCAAATTTGATCAATTGAACTGAACAGGCTTAGGTCAAAGCGATTAGCTAAGATTTTGAAAGACTTAATTCGAGCGATTGCTCTTTCAACATGGACCCTATGTCGAGCTATTTTTTCAGTACAACGAATTTCTGCCGAGCTCATTTGAGTTCCAGATTTAGCAAATGGAGGAATATTCAGTTTGAGTCCAATTTTTTCAACTTGATCTTGAATTCTAAATCCTTTGTCTACCATTATTCCATCACCATCTTTAATTTTTCCTTCAGACTTCAGGTTCTCTAGTGTTTTTAAAAACCCACTTTTCTCAGTTATATCTGAGTCAGAAATTCCTCCAGTAAATAACATAGATGCAAAAATCACACCTCCTCGTGGTTCAATGCCTACAAGACCTTTCACTGTGTTGCATGATTTATAGTCTGAGTATGACTGGCTCTGTCTGGTCATAGAACTTGGCCGTTGGATTTTCATTTCAGTACCGTCAATGATGACAATTGTGTTTGGAAATTCTTTTCTGAAGTTTTCGGGCATCATTTTAATAATATCATCTCTATGAGGCCAAATAGGTACTGAAGAACACCGAAAGAACATATATTGGATCCAGTTCTTAAAAAGACCACTTGCATCTTGTTGGGAAATAGAGAATAGTCTCCCAATGTGAAGGAAATCAAAACTTTGTCTCAACTTGATCATAACCAATAGCACCTGGTCTTCCAACGGCATCCTCTTCAGAGATCTTACATTTCTGATCTGTTCAAATGGCAAAGTTTGTATTCTAAGTGGCACTAGGAAATTGTAAAATGATGTGAATTGTTCACTTGTTAGACCTGTATAATACACTAATTCATCCTTCTTTTTGTTTTTCCTCAGCATGGAAACACTAAAATTCATTGTTTGTGTGTTGTCTTGATGATTCTCTGGGGGATTTGTCTTCTGCCTTAACAGATTTTCATTATCTAGTATCAGTTTTGCCATTTGTTGTTTAAGTCTTTCATTTTCAGCTGCCAACGCCAGCATTTCCAGCAGCCTATTCTCTGAAATTCAAGAATAAAAGTTTATTATTTCATTATACTCTTAAACCTCTCTTTGCTTATATTAAATATTTTATATTTAAATTTCAGGGACCACTGATTGAGCCTATAGACAAGCCAATAGAAGAATGTGCACGATGTGGTGATGTTCAGTTCCCCAAACTGTGTACTGACACAGATTTAACAACGTTACTAAAAGGCAAAGAGAACAACTGGCAGGATGTACAGGTGTCCAAAGAAGAGGCGGCTACAATAGAAAGCAGTACAAGGGGCCAGGTCAGCTCTGGGAAATGGTATGAAGAAAGGAAAAGGCGCATTACAGCATCCAACTTTGGAATCATAATGACCCGGCAAAAAGCTGTAAATGACTCATTCTTAAGAAATACTTTCTGTACCAAAACCATCAACTCAAAACAAACATCTTATGGACAGGCAAATGAAAAAAATGCAAAAAGACTGTACATAAACAAAACCAAGCGCCATTTACATGTAGTTGGCCTTGTTATCAATCCTATGTTTCCTTTCCTTGGGGCCACACCTGATGCAATTGTTTGTGATGACGGAGAAACAGGAATTATGGAAGTGAAATGCCCATATTCAGCGCGTGATATGACAATACCAGAGGCAGTAAGGGACATTAAGGACTTTTTTCTTACAGCTGATGGTAGACAGTGCAAACTCAAGAAAAGCCATATACATTATTATCAGGTTCAAGGACAGTTATTAGTTACTGGAGCCCCCTTCTGTGACTTTGTTGTATTCACAAAGCATGATATGTACATTGAAAGAGTGTTTCCAGACAAACTGGTGATGCAGTTGATGTTGGAAAAACTCCTGGATTTTTACATTCAACATTTCAATCCTTTTGTCAAGTGTTAACAGAAGTGCAAAAGAACAGAAGGATATGTAAACAAAATCAAATGAATGTTTAACCCTTTCCTGGATAAATACGCATTTTTACGCATGTGCGACTAGTGTAGATTCAGATCAGCCGGAACATTCATGCCGTCTAATCAGGATCTGCACTGGTCGCATTTTGCTAAAAAATAGCCAAATGAATCAAAAAGCGAACAGTTTAGATCCTGATCAGACGGCATGGATGTGCTGGCTGATCTGGATCTAAACTCTTCGTCCTTGCAATAAAGGTCTATCTGTACGGGAAAGGGTTAATGTCACTGAAAGTATTAACATCTCTATTTTATTTATGTTTAAATAACTGTTTTCATACCATCATCTCTGGTAGTGTGTGTGTCTGTTTCGCCTGTGCCAGTAGTACATTCAGCCGTGTTTAAGGGACTGGCACCGAATGATGTTACATTGATTGCATTTTGATCATTCTCATCGTTGACATTGTAGATTGGGTATGCTGTATATTCTGCAGTTTGGTTTCTTGAACACCTGAAATGAAAACAGTGTTAAGTGAAGATGATTTATGCTGAACTTGATAGAATAGAATTTATTAGCTGCTTTTTATTTCTTAGCATTTGCTGATCTTTATTTCAAATTGATATGAATATACATACATCATTATTTCATGTTTTATATGTTTCTATCAATTAAATACATAAAACAAATAATATGTCCTTAAATTCTTGGTTTAACTTAACCCTTTCCTCCATAAATCGTTATTATGACCAGTGCAGATCCTGATCAGCTGGCCCATCTATGTTGCCTGATCAGGATCTACACTGCTATTTTGATGTATAAGGTTATTTCTGACAAAAAAAAGCGAACAGTGCAGATCCCGGTCAGATAGCAGTGGATCTACACTGTTCACCCATGCAATCAAGGTGTGTCTATGGAGTATAATGTGAAGCTTTTGTTCTGTTCTGTTCTTAATAATCATACTAAATAAAATGAGAAAAATGAAATACCCATCTGTATCACTGGCCTCGGATAAGCAAAGGCGTCTTTTCCTTGGTGGTTCTGACAATGCACGAAGTTTTGGTGGCGGTCGAGCAGGGGTCACCCTATCAAAGGCTATGGCTGGCTGAGGGTCTGGGTTTTCTGTTGTTGGTTTACCATCCTTAAAATGCTGAAATCAGATGAATAAGTAAAATTTACTAGTTTAAACTAAAGAAACTCTTATCTCAGTCTGATTAAAGGAGTACAAATTATCAATGATTTTAAAGTTAACCTGAACAGAAGTTTAACATTTTCCGAGTTATAAGTTAAAACTGATGATCCTGTACCTGTATAATCAAAAATCACTTCCGGGTTCTTTAAAGATCAACTACATTAAAAATGAAACTAACCATACTGTGCAGTTAACATTGCCGTAAAAGCGAATATGAAATAAAAAATACCTTTGAACACACGTAGAAATGTTTAGCTTTGCTATGCTGGCGCAATATATCTTCGTTCAGTTGATGATGTGGCCTGCCACAAAGCTTGATCCAGCGACGGCACTTTTCGAGTTTAGTTGTTGGTTTAGGAAATGGATGGAACTCTACCGACGAATAATTTGAACATTGAAGTCTTTCTTTATATCGTGAATCTGTATCACAAGTTCCGTAACAACACCGTTTCACCATTTTCGGAAATTTATCTATAAAACAGCTGAGTTCCGCTGCCGGATAGCTTGTCGGACAAAATGGCGGCTAGCAACAATGCGTGCGCAGGCTTCTCGAAGACGCGGTCTGATTGGTCAGTTTGGTTGGCACCAGCCGTCAATCTAATTTTTTGCGTAAGGTCAATACTGGAGGTAAACGGCCATTTGCAAAATAATGATTATATGGCGTTGTTGTTAAGACAGATTTTTTTTTATTTATAAATTAACATGTATATACTTGATTTTTAGGCAATAAAATTGGAACTGTAGTATTTGATTTTGGACAGGATTTCTTAAAAGATACAGGAAAGCTAAGACACTCTTCGTATCCGAGTATGGACAGTTTTCCAGTTTTCTTTATTCGTATTCAAAGCAGAAGGAAAGGCTATGCGTATTTTATCTTTTTGTTTTGTTTTTTTTGGTCAGAGACATTGAGACTCACCATCAGCAAATAACCATGTAGTAAGCCCCGATTTTTTCTGGTTGGGGCAGTACTGGCTCAGTAAGTTTGTCGCGGCATAAAAATATAATATAGATGGATAGACTGGATACACAAAATGATTTGACGGGATTATGATATTTCACTTCTTTGGACTTGAAAAAATCATACGTATGCACTGCCGAGTGCATAAGTTAAAAATTATCTTTGATATTTTAACACATCGTGCAAACGTCGTCATTTACAATAAAGAAATTTAATATTATCCTGTTCAACAAACATCAGGGATCGACATAAAACGCGCAGTGTCCAAAACACAGGGTGTATATGTGTTGATCATACTGCAAAAACTACCTCACCGGGTTATCCGATCAACGAATTTTTCGCTATATAGAACAAAGAAGGCAGTAACATTCATGTGCATAACTTTTCTCCTGCTCATCTCAATTCTTAGGTGCAAACAGTTTCATAAAATTTAATCTTTAGATTAATTATAGTATTGTTATATGAATATAGATTTAAAAAGTTAAAACCAAACTCAGGAAAAAAAGAGAAATTGCTGGAGTATACTGTTGAGTTTCTTTGAACACAAAAAAGGATCCTTAATCGCTTCATCAACTTGGTTTCTCCTTGTCCGTGGCATTCCTTTCAATGCCCTTGCGAGTTTTAAACGAAATCATCCTTGAGGAAAATGTAACATACTCTCTAGACCTGTCAAAATCAACTGTCACTTAGATAAAAAGCAAAAATATGAATCACATCCTCTCCAAGATTTTAAAACCCTCGATATGTTATACATAGGGCTACTTCCGCTTAAATAACAACAACAACTTCTCACATGATTACAAACTCGAAAAATGATTGGACCATAGGTTTAACAGTTAAACCCGTAGTTTAAAGTCTTAACTATATAGTTAACATATTTTGAGGATTATTGTGCTTATTAAACTTCAAAGTATATGATTAACTGTTAAACTATGGGTTTAAGAGTTCAATCTATAGGTTTAAAGAAAATTCACTTAAAACTATGTATTTAAGTCTCTTAATACCATAGTTTAATGTAATTTTGTCGAAAATCTCTTAAACCTATAGATTAAAGTCTTAAACTATAGGATTAACACTTAAACATAGGGTTTAAGCTGATAAACCTGTAGTTTAAGTAACATTCTGCACAATTTTCTCTTAAACCCATAGTTTCAACTCTTAAACTATATGTTTAACAGTTAAACCCTGGGTTTAAGTCTGTTAAACTATGGGTTTAACAGTTAAACCTATAGTTTAAGTAATTATTGTGCTAACCGCATTCCATACTTAACATATTTTGAGGATTAATGTGCTTATTAAACTTCAAAGTATAGGATTAACTGTTAAACTATGGGTTTAAGAGTTCCATCTATAGGTTTAAAGAAAATTCGCTTAAAACTATGTATTTAAGTCTCTTAATACCATAGATAATTGTAATTTTGTTGAAAATCTTTTAAACCTATAGATTAAGGTCTTAAACTATAGGATTAACACTTAAACATTGGGTTTAAGCTGATTAACCTATAGATTAAGTAACAATCTGCACAATTTTCTCTTAAACCCATAGTTTCAACTCTTAAACTATATGTTTAACAGTTAAACCCTAGGTTTAAGTCTGTTAACTATGGGTTTAACAGTTAAACATATGGTTTAAGTAATTATTGTACTAACCGCATGCCATATAAATCGTCCAGAAAAAAAATCAATATTCTTTAATGAAAAAAACTTGGAAATTTGTAGCCAAGAAGAGAACATAGAAAAGACCAATGAGGTTTACACATACGGTTTAATATTGACCAATCAGAATGGAGATGGCACATTATGTTCAGCATGACCTATCCCGCCTAGACGACCTCTCGCTAGACTCCATACAGAAGTGCCTGAAATCAAGATATGAGCGGGACCTCGTATATGTAAGTACTTTTACAGATAAAGTTATATCTAGAACTGATTCTTACGTACTATAAAAAGGTATAACCCTGTTTTCTTTTCGCTTACCGGCCGCTCTGTATTAGCTGCTTTTGTTACCCGAGCTTTTCCGATCGCTCGCGGTATTCTTTGGCATTTATCAAAACTTCTTACTTAGTCGAACTGGCGAATATAAAAGAGAAAACGTCTGTATATTAATATGTTTTACTTCAATAAATATGTTTTATGACTGTTTTGTAGGTGATTATATATATTTTATATACATCCGTAAAATATATATTTATGCTAAACTTTTGCACACACATCTCTGTCAAACAGAATGGAAATAAAAGCAACAATCAATATTCATATTTTTCTGTCAATTAAAAGAACATCCCCACAAAATTGTTTGTCCAGTTTTAAGTTCCCGGCGGTTCTTCTTATTTTCGAATATCTCGCTCATGACAGAAAGATTCCCCGATAGTATTGTAGTTTTTGAAGAACCGTCGAACAAAACACATATTGCCAATGTACAGGTATTTTTCTATAACTCACCATAGTGTGTTTATAGAAACATTTAAGGGTACATAGATGCAAAATTCTTATGGAAAAATTTGGACATTAGTCTTCTTAATAAAAAAAATAAAAATCTAATTTAGTAATTTCAAAATTTCTCTGATCATTAAGTGAAATGGTGTTATGATTAGAAGTGTTACAGTGTGTAAACCTGAGTCCTCACCATTGACCTATAATCGGTAAGCAGCTGTTAAGAAATGTTATACATGTATACATTCTTTCCAAGATTATGATGATGACAGTATATACCAGTGGTGAAAAGCATGATAATCAAGTACATGCAAACCACAGGCGAACAAAATCGTGACAATATCAGGAAGTATTGAAAAAAGAAATCTGATATCTATGCAGCTACCCTAGACAATTCGTCTATTAAAACTGTATTGCAAGATCAATACAGGTCACATACTGCCTCGGTTCCGTCAATATCTAGTTCAGTCTTATAACTATGCACAAAAGAAAAATAATTACAAATAATTATTCAAAGAGTTAAATGAACACAATACAAAAATCATCGTCTTTTATTTCGATAATCTAAAAAGACCAATGGTATACACTCTTAAAGAACTAGGGATTTTTTAACTGCCGATACCGAAAGTTTGTGACGGGGTTAAGAGGAAACTTCGTAGTTTATTTGTATGGCTTCTATAAGGCGCTATTTGCGGATTCTATCAGTCAAATTACATTGAAATAGGAAGTGTTATTTTTGTTTTGGGGTTTGTCGATAAGGAAGCACAATAATCAATGCCCGATATATTTTTATTTATCTAAATAATCAAATATGTTGAAAAGATCGCCACGCAAAAAAACAACAACAAAAAAAAACAGTTCAAATATTTGTATACTTCTAAATAAGATTCATACCGAATTTTCATAAACGTAGCCAAGAACGAATGAATTAATTTTATGTTCTTTAGAATTCATGGAATTTGTCGATTAGAAAATGGAAATTCAATCCTCTCTTGCTGTTTCAATGAAGCTCCGAACTTTATTTTATGTTTCAATTGAATTATAGAGTTTTCTCAGTGAAATAAAAATGGTATTCCACTTTTTTTAAACTGTGGAATACCATTTTTATTTTCACTGTTTTTGCCGAACTATTGTTTTAGCTTATGACCGTTCTTGGGTACGCCATTAATGTTTCTTTTGAAAATGATGCAAATTTAAATAAAATTAACTGTTGTTTTTTAGTTTCTTTCGATTATAGTGATAGTGATATGCTCTACTTAGGCACTGTTTTGTTTACGGATGAATAACGAACTCTATTCCAAATTTCAAGCTATTAATCAGTCCGGTAAGCAATGGAAAACCAATTGCAACAACAAATATCAATATTCACTTTTGGAAAATCCAAATAATATATTTTAACATTTAACAACAAATACGTTTCTTATGGAATACCATATATGCTACCAGTTGGAAATCTCAACTTAAACTGTCCATGCTAATCAGTCCAAGATAGTTGTCAAGATCACCATAGTTACCAAATATTTAATATGAAATATTTAGCGACTTGACAATTTTACAACATCTTAATTGAGATTAAGATACTGCGTCTTTGTTACTTTGTCTGTCTGGATGTCATATCTATATACAGGTATTAAATGATTGTGACTGATAATTATTTCTAAATTTTTTAACAACATCTAGGAAAATTTGTAAAACTTAATAAACGATTTTTACTGCATAACAATAGCATAGATAAGATATTTGAAATACCTTTATCTGATGATGAATTTAATAACTATTTTCTTTTGCTCAGTTATGATTGAAAGTAAAGCGGCTATTATTTTGGGGCCCTCCACAAGGAACAAGAAACTCTGAGTTTCCAGTTCTTTACTGATTTCTTTGTCAAGAAAACATAAATAAAATAAAATTTGTTTGTTTCAGTGAAATCTCGATATTATTTCACTCGTGGACACCAGAAACTGGTATTTTCACTCTTGGCTACGTCACTCGTGAAAATATCAGTTTCTGGAGTTCACTTGTGAAATAAAATCGACATTTCACTGAAAAAAAAACAACAACAAATATCCTCTATATATCACTTGTGAATGCACAGACAATTTGGTAATGGATATATTTTGGCGTTCGCACTGAATTTTACCTGATATTTCATATGCTTGTGTTTTTTTTTCTGTTTTATTCGCAAACTCTTTTCACTAAACAGAAGAAAGTATTTAAAAACAGAAAGCTCCAGACACTATTTTGTATATTTTCAAAAAAGATCATAAGCGCGTACATGACAATCGCATATACATATAGAATTGTACGATAGATACGAGTATAACAATATCAATAATCCTACTTTATGTTCCAAATAAGTTCAACAATTTTGACTTTTCTAGCTATCTGCCTTTTTTCATCGTTCTGTCTGTTTTGATACCCTTTCGATGGTTGCACGGAAATATGTCGTTACTCCTTCTTTAGTTTAATGTAGTTACTGCAGTCTTGCGGGCAACCCTCGATATATTACATCTCCTTTTCACGTACAGAAATTGTCAGTGGTTAACATATGTCATGCTTGAATGTAAAAAGTAAAATGGGTTTTGTTGTGTTTGTTTGTTTTTGTGTTTGTTTGTTTGTTGTTTGTTTGTTGTTTTGTTGTTGTTGTGTTTGTGTTGTTGTTTTTTTGGTGGGGGGGGTATGGGGGGGGGGGGGGTTCAAATCATTCACAGGATCTTGATTTTAAGTATAACATGACATGTCTTTTATCTAAATAATAAGGAAGGACAATCAATGGTGATACCATTTGACTTTGTCGCTCTATGATCTTTGGAGAGTGCCAAAAAAGCTCAGTTGAAATGGCTTCGTCACTCAGTTATGTAAAATAGGAATAAAACATTGCGAATGGCGATAACTGGCTAACATGAATATTTTAGGTGAAACACTAATTGTCAGATAAATTTAAGTATAGAAAAGTATTTATCTTTTTATGTATGGTGTACGATATATTAACATTTGCATCGAATAAATCCTCTATTCATAAAACACAAACAAAAATCTAAAGACAAACTGTTTGCATCAGACTTCTAAAAGTCATAGAGAACATGTACCAGGTACAGGTATGTGCTCATGTTGTAGAGATTTATCAAAATAATGTTCGGGTTTTAAGAAATCCTGGAAAGATTCCCTTCATGTCTACTTCCGGTTTTTGTTCCAGTGACAAAACGTGATTCTGTATTATTTAAAAATCTAAAATTATGTTGACAAATGATCGCAATTTTAGGTATGTGAAATATGCATTGTTTTCCTCAGCATTTCCAGACATCCTAGGCAAATAATATTTCCAGTTTATTTGCATCTTTGCACTGTATATGAAGCAATCTTTCATATAACTTGACCATCCAAATGTTTGTATCGGTACAGTACATTGTTTTTAAATATCAATAAAAAACTGGCTGTAAAATAATTTTTTTTGAACTGCATCTGTATTTTTGAATTAAATATGGGCATCCGCGATAAAACTCGCAATGCGATAAAACTCGCAAATGGATTTCCTTTAAAGGTGATACCGATAACCTTGTTTTAAAAGTTTTTCTGTTATGCAAAGATTACGTTCATCGAAATCTTTAACAAGCTCAAGAAAAGCGAACAAGCTGTGAGATTTTAACCCCGTAAGATTTTGTACGAGGAACATCACCGTCTATAACGGAAAATTTACAGTATTGAAATTAAAATCATCTAATCATCTCTTTTAGTATTTTACTAGTGACGTATCCATTTTCAATAGAAAGATAAAGATCAAGAACGATTGCTTGCTTATCTGAAGTGTTTGCTTTATTATGTTGTAGTTCATTAGGATAATTTTTATTCAGGTATCATAACATTGCAAATGGCGAAAACTTGCTAAAATTTCAAAAATGAAATTTGGGGAAAATACTCATTGCCACCTAGATTTTAGTGAAGAAATGTGTTCATCTAAGGATGTACCCGTGTTTGCCTGCACAGTTAGTCTAATTCATGTTCTAATTACCAAGCACATACTAAAACAAAAGAAAAACCATTTGCATGAGAACTCTGAAATTCATTGATAATAAACCAAAACAACTAACACACAAAATAAGTATACGCTGGTCTACAATCATTAGTGCAAATTAGTCAAAATAATGTAAGGGTTTTCAAGAAATTCAAGGAAAACTTGTTACGTCCTATTCGAATGATATTTTCGGTCCAAACACTAAGATCAAACACGATCCGTGATAAGAAACACTGAGTGCCTTTGAATATGACTCGTGTTTTAAATTGTAGTTGAGAATCTTATTGACATTATTTTTTGAATTTCAGACGAATATCGGCGATATTTTAATCGCAATCAATCCACGCAAGACCCTGAACATCTATGGCGCCTCGGTAAGTCTACAGGTGGCTATATTTGTGGTGAAGAAAGTTTGTAAAAACGCATTTATTAAAGAACAATTATCTGAATCTTCTATTATGGTTGACTTAGTCTAAATTAAAAAAATAAAATGCGTTTATATTGTGTACACCATGCTTAAGACTTTTGCGTGACTTTGGTTACATTTGTCATGTATTGAGTTTATTCTAGTAAAAGAATTTGTCTTTTGCATTAGTATTTTGGAACCGTTGTTTTTTTTTTAAATCTTGTCACACTTTCTGTCACATAAAATGATTTAAAAATCAGTAATAGTGCATTGTGTACATGCAGGTCCTTTTGTTTTGCAATGCTATTAGCTTCTTATGTTTTACATGTTTCTGTGTTTTTGCATGCAACGTTGTTGAGTTGATGGGTTTGTCGGAGTTATTTTGTTCATATGAGAACCTATTGGGGCAAGTGTGAGGTTGGTGCACATGCTCCCTTTTTCTCTACATTTGGGCTGCGTTCGGAGGTTGTCTTTCTGAGATTGGCATATTTCATTTTTTATACAAGTTAATTAAAAGTATTGATTAACACATTTTAGATTTTATAATCAGCCCCTTCAGAAAAGGAAATACGAACCATAAGTTGAGAACCATTGGGTATGACATCAAATAAAAATTTGAAAATTTACTTTTAAAGTTGCTACAGTTTATCTTAGAGTTTCAACTTCTGTTAATGATCTACGAGACGTGTGGAAAGCTAAAACTGTTCAATATTTTAGACGCATCAAGAGTATGAAGTGGGCAACTTCAGTTTGGAAGCGAAGCCACACATTTTCCAAGTGGCGGCTACAGCTTACATGCGCATGCGTGAAACTGATACCAACCAGGTGAGTCTATAACTCTTCAGATTTAACGGAGGACGTGTACTTTTTCTATAATAAAATTCTGTTTCATGTAAAATAACATTTTGATTATCTTGCTATGATTTCTCTTAAATCTTCACGAATCTTAGTTTTGGGTACGTTAATTTGCCAGTAAGTATCACAAGAAATATCTTTAACAAGAAAAAGTAAAACAGTAACTTACTGTTTTACAGACGGTCTATTATTCAGAGACAACTGAACAATTTCTCATAGAATTGTATTGCAATATCTAGCTTATTTGTTGATTTGTTTCAATGAAATTTTGAAAGAAAGCAATCCAATATGCATTCTGATTTCAAACCTTCCCTATCAATATCACACTTGTTCTTACAAATTTTCATTATTTTCACTTTTAATAGTGTTTTCACCACATGTTATTTGCCTATCAAGTATGATACATGTATGTTTTGTTGATTTTGAAGAACAATTCAATATTCTATGAATTTTATGATTTTTAACCACTACTATGGGTTTCAATTACCATACCCTTTAGAATACAACTTCTTCCCCAATGCTTTTGTAATAAAAGTGTTTACAAAATATATAATTTAAAAACATATCAATTTACCACAGAATTGACAAAAGTGATATTATGTCTTGAAGACATTCAGGCATCCTCTAGTTCAGGTGAACTTAACTTAAGTCTTTGGAACCTTTTTTTACATGATAGGATAATCTTTTTAAGACTTATTTTCTGGAATTTCTTACTGAATAGCTCATGATTGGACAAAAACATGAAAGTGTGTTTCATTCTGTTAAATAATCTTAAAAATAATTCTTTATTTACAGAAAGTTTCATATATTTATGTAAAATATCCAATACACTATATATTGTGAATTTCCAGAGAAATATTTAATAATAAAACTAATACATGCTAAATTACCTCCAAATAATTCATTTTTATTTATTGAACACACTCCAAGCATCTCATCCCAATCACAAACCACAATGCAGTTGGTACTCAGAGCGAATAATAGCAACACAATTAACCTTTGTATCAATTTTGAATTTTCAAAGGGAGGTAATTTGAAAAATGGAATGCCTAGAAGTTATCAGCTGCTTATCAATTCATTTTATTTCATAACCTTGCTTATTTCAATGCTGTTAATAATAAAAACTAAAATGCAGCTAAAATCTGATTGAGTTTGTAATATTGATAGAAATCTAAATACTGGTGAGGTGAAAAATGCATTTAAAATAAAACATGATGAGCACACATACATGTACATCCTGCATTCTTTCATGTTGCATCATGTTAAGAGACTCAGAGATCAGTAGGGCAAGGGGTTTGCACAATTGATCCCATACCCACGGTTATCAACCAAAAACTACAGATATTGATCATTTAACCATAGTTATTGACAATAACTAGGGTTACCACCCGATAACCATAGTTATTGGTAATACCCTAGATATCTGCTGATAACCATACTTATTGTCAATGGATGTCAGACCAATAACTATGGACAGTGGCAAAAACTATAGTTACCAACTGTAAACCATAGTTCTTGGAGTTAACCGTGGATAACGAGCAATATTTAACTAGAGTTTTCACTAATAACTATGGACATCAGATCTAATGTGCACTTGGCACAAAACTCTAGTTATAAATCAATATCCAAGGTTGCCTTGCCATTGTATCTGTTTCACTTTGACATGCGGTTTGCCCGAATAATCCAATATCTATAGTTATCGACCAATAACTATGGATATCGGTCCGATTCATAATTCATTTTAAATCACAATCTTGCTTATTTCAATGCTGTTAAAAATAATAACTGAAATTCAGCTAAGATCAGATAGAGTTTGTAATTTTTGCATTACATGGCAGAGATCTAAACACTGGTGAGGTGAAAAATGCATTATAAAAACACTAAATGATGTGCCACATGTACATCCTGCAATCATCAATGTTGCATAATTAAGAGACTCAGAGATCAGTAGGGCAAGCGGTTTGCACAATTGAACCCATATCCATGGTTATCTACCAATTACTATAGATATGGATCTGATAACCTTAGTTATTGACAATAACTAGGATTACCGCCCGATAACCATAGGTATTGGTGAAAACCCTAGATATCGGCTAGTGATTATGTACCGATGATCGGAAGACATAGATTAACTATGTTTAAAAGCCTCCCAACGCCTATAATCAATGTCATTCTCTCATAATCAATTTAAACTGATCTTCACCTCTGCCTGTAAAATACTGCACAATTGGACATAATTATGTTGATCAATATTAATAGTTTGTACTATTCATGACTGAAAATATTTGTAGGGCCTTTTAGGCATTTAGTGCTATTTACAACATGTTTTGGGTTGGGTATTCTTTAATAAGCATTGTTCATCCATCCTGTTTTAGTGCATTTGAAATAAGAAAACCAGCGGAACAGTTTTATTATTGTCCTTGGAACACCAACCTTCATGTAGAAAGTAGCAGCAAACACACACAAACAAGGGATAATATGTAAGCTACAAGTCAGAAACCATTTGTTAATGTAACACAGATTTGATTTATAAACCGATTATAAACAGTGAAATCACATCGGAAGTGGTAACCGATTCAAACTTATTATTGATTGTGATTTGCAACCCATATCCCAACACTAATATCGACTGATTACCATAGTTATTGTCAATGGATGTCGGATTAATAACTATAGATATTGGCAAAAACTATAGTTACCGACCGAAAACCATAGTTCTTGGAGTAAACTGTGGTTAACGAGCAATATTTATCTATCGTTTTCACTAAAAACTATGGATATCAAATGTGCACTTGGCACAAAACTCTAGATATAAATCAATATGCTAGGTTGTTGTCTTGCCATTATATCTGTTTCACTTTGACATTCGGTTTGCCCAAATAATCCAATATCTATAGTTATAAACCAATAACTATGGATATCGGTCCGATTCATAATTCATTTTAAATCATAACCTTACTTATTTCAACGCTGTTAAAAATAATAAATGAAATGCAGCTAAAATCTGATTGAGTTTGTAATATTTTCATAACAGAAATCTAAACACTGGTGAGATGAAAAATGCATTATAAAAACACTACATGATGAGTACATCCTGCATTCTTTAATGTTGCATCATTTTAAGAGACCCAAAAATCACTATGGCAAGTGGCTTGCACAATTGGTCCGATATCCATGGTTAGAGACCAACTATAGATATTGATCTGATAACGATAGCTATTGACAATAACTAGGGTTACCGTCCAATAACCATAGTTAGTGGTGAAAATCCTAGATATCAGCCAATAAGGCTCCAACGTTTACAAACGTTTGTAAACGTTTACACGGACCATATTAAAACGAAACGATGCTGTTTAAACGTTGTTTATATCATGCAAACCTGATAACATTGTGACAAGTTTCTCTGAACTTTGTAAGTTGTAAATAACAATGCAACTCCATAAAAACGGGATCTTATTGGATAGCTAAACTTCCGGGGGTATCCTGTGAAATTCTGAATCCGTCATTTTGCTACACTCACTGACATGGTCATGACATCCAGGATTTCAGCTGATGCAGATTCTTGCATTTTATGCTAGGAAATTTGATTTTTTTTTCCACTTTTGACCCCTTCTCATTCTGAACTTGGAATCATTTTGATGAGCAGGAGAAAAGTGGTCAACTTTTGCAAGAATAAAGAAAACTTTTGTGTACATTCCATTTAAAACAAGAGGGCCAAATGGCCCTATCGCTCACCAGATTCTTGGAAGCATGAAATGAAAGGGTGGAAAGAATTCCAGGAAAGAGCAAGTACACAGCTTTCTTTTCAACAATGTGAAGAATGGGTTTTATAGTTTCACACAAAGATATGTTTTCACATTTGATAAGGTGATTATTCTACTTGATTTGCTGTGGTATTATAGCATTTCATACTGTTACACTTATGTTTAATTCTAAGAAGGGTTTAGTCTTCAACCAATTAGATACATGCAGATAATGTTTTCTATTTCGAGGCACTAGTTTGGTTGTTATTAATAGAATATACCTTTGCTACAAAAATGTTTAACTCTTTTTTCCATATATATTTATATATATATATATATATATATATATATATATATATATATATATATATATATATATATATATATATATATATATATATATATATATATATATATATATATATATATATATTAAAGGCTACCACTGCAGATCCTGAACAAACAACACAAATGAGCAGGCTGATCTAGATCTACACTGTTGGTATTGCATAAAAATGTGTATACATGTATATGATGAAAGAGTTTAAGACTAGTTGGGTGAATATCAGGGCCAAAAAGCATAAAACTGGGACTAGAGACCATAATTAGTGCTCAAGTATCTCATTCACATGAAAAATATGACATGCACAATTATCTAAACTGTATACTGAACAACTGTTGAAATGTCATGCCAAAATCTGTAAAACTGTGGAAGTTAGCATTAGCAGATTTGATTAATATCTGCTTGTCTCCTAAAACTAATGAACTAAACCATAGGAAAAACATGTTCGCACTTGAACACTTAAAGGTGAATATATGCGAAAAGTTTCACATCATATTAGCCTGTCTTAAAATGAAAAAGTTATTTGTGTCATAATATTTTGTAAAATTATTCTTTCTATGAAAAAATGCTGGAATGATCCATATGAAGAACTGTTCAAGAAGTTCACGTTACAGGGTTTGTGACTGTTACATAGTGCTCATTTCAAGGGAAAATAATCAATTGAGCAACAATGAAAAGTATGTCATAAGTAAAAGTATGTGCATTTGAACACTTGATGATCATACATTGTACAGTGAAACCCCTCTATAACAGAGATCTGAGGGACTAAGGGAAAGTGTCCTTAATAGCGGGTTGTCCTTAATTGTGGGTATAAATCAAGAAGAAAACAACATTTGCGTTCTTTAAAAACTCGTCCATAATACTGGGGTGCCCTTAATATTGAGTGTTTGTAATGAGGGGTTTTACTGTATTTGCAAGCATTTAAGGCAATATTTTCAAAATGGGTGTTCAGTTTACCTATATTTTGTGTCATTCTCTGACACTCTGTCAGAACAAGAGGTTCTAGAAGGTCTTATTTAGCTGATTTGTATTATGAAGGGAATGTTAACAAATTTGAAAGGTTGTTGTGGAATGAATAGAAGGAAGACATTGTAGATGTCAGATTTTAATATACTGTTATAGGAAAATAAGAATACATATAAACAATGTACAACGTTTAACACACTGTATATATTATATTCAATGTGTCTGCAAGAAATGATATTAAACCTTATGTCGTCTAGGGTCATATAATTTTTACTTGTTACTTATAAAAGACATAATAGGAATATGAATATGTATACATGAAAGCAAGGTTACTTGCTGTAAAAATATTGGTAAGTGCTACATGTTTACATTCTTTTTTTCAAGGATGTAAAGACAGTACACTTTGAAAGAAGCGATACTTGCAGACATTCCTTTCCAGGTATGTCAAGACAGTATGCATATATATGTAACAATGATATATTTGCTTATTTTGAGCTATATAAAAGAGAAATTGTATTGTTCAAAAAGGGAAAACATGACTAATGACTAAGAACATGATACATAATGACACTGTGTGTAAAGGATGAGTGTCATTTGAATAAATTACATTGTTATGAAAGAATTTGATCCAAGCTTCAACTTCATAATTGTCATTTTTAAACAGTACATGGTTATGAAATAGTTTGATCTAAGGTGCTATGTTATTGATTGATCTCCTCAGTTATTGATTGTCATTTCAATACAGTACATTGTTATGGAAGAACTTGATGCAAGTTCTAGTTCATAGATTGTCATAACAGCAGAGTACACTGCTATGGAAGCACTTAATCCAAGCGTCTACTTCATAGATTGTCATTTCAATACAGTAGATTGTTATGAAGGAA